>JAMLFY010000013.1:9619862-9692011 GCA_030441495.1 Dalbergia oliveri | reverse complement strand
TTTTTTGTGACCTTACCAAAAAAATTATGCTACACATTATCATATAGATGAGATTCAAAGCATGACTTATTTAGCTTTGGAAGCATAGCCAATTTATTAATTCAAGGTCCTACTAGGATGAATAATCTGATACCATAATGTAACACCCTCCCAAGTATAACGTCATCCTTAAGCCATGACATTAGACTTAGAGTTGTACTTATAATTTAGCAGACTTAACTTAAGTATTTATAGATTTCGATTGGTTCCATAGTAACTAATTCGTAATTCTATAGAAACATGTGAAAAGGAAACAAAGTATTCATTAAATATAAATCCAAATACAAAAAGGCTCAGCTATGAGCTTTCATATACATCTCTATTATTATTTAATTACAAACATATATACATGACAAAATAAAATTGGAAAGAGACTTCAATATATAGGGTATATTACGATATCAGATTCTTGTATGGCGGTAGCTTCATTTCTCCCTGAGCAATCTGGAGACGACAAAGGAACACAAAACATAGGGGTGAGAATCCTAAAATTCTCAATAGGGCATCCCCAAAATACATAATAAAAATTTATGTGATCGTCATTGTATCCCAGCCACTTCTATTTATTAAGAAAAATGTGGTCATGCAACATACATCAAGGTTCATTTTTAACATTTAAAATCATCCTACTGAAGTGGGTTCCTTTTATCATTAAATCCCTTAATATACATACATCATCATATAAAGAATATATTGTTAAGTTTCAAATTAAACATATTGGTCTCAATATCAATATTGAAATCATTCACTTAGCACATAAGATAAAAACTACTTAGGACAATTGCTACTTTGACTTGTCTTGGCCTTCGACCATGGTGGCTTAGACCATTCTAGGGTAATAGACTGTTTTTAGGATTGAGCTAATTCCTATACCGATCCTTGGATTTTCTCTCCAATTCACACAAATCTATTCCTAGCCAGGTTTGCTCCCCGAACAATTCAAGGGTATTAGGTTTATCCTTGACTAACGGATTTACTCTCTGGCCTAATATATAAGCAATTGTAACAAGTATTCACATCTAGATGTGCCTAGCATCATCAATAAGTTTACATAACACAAATGAGATTAATTCATAAACATTTTACCATCTTCTTAGCTAATCTAGTATGCTACTAGAATTTCTATTAAAGAAAATTCTACATCAACTACTAAACTTCATAAAAATAGAACCAAACTATTTTAACATATCTATGATACGTGTAAAAATTTTAAAGGAAAATAAGGTCTCTAGCTATGTTAACAAAATTCCACAAATTTGGAGGTTAGAAACTACTCAATTTCAACCAATTGCCAGAAGTCTTAATTTTATTACCCAATCAAATGAATAGATAAAATTCTACAAAAATTCAGAATTGGACTTCAAGATGTCCTCAACACCCATAAACATTTCAGCTCAAAATTTAATCATTTGGTATGGTAACAAAATTATACAAATTTAGTGCTCCGGAATACCTAGGTAGAAACACTAACCTATTTAGTTTATGAATTTTTAAATATAGAAAAAGTGTTTTAAAAAGCTTCAGAAAATTAAGAAAACTTCATATGTTAGATTCATCATATAAAAATTTTGGCTCAAGATAACATCTCCAACTATGTAAAACAAAATCATGAAATTTGACCTTGTTTGAAATTCCAAGTTTCAGCAATACAACACATAACTTCTTTTGAGAAAAAAAGTTTTCTAACAACATCCAAACACTCCACCAAACTAAACACATCAATATCCATGTATAAAAATTCAGTAAAACTAAAAATCTCAAGCCAAATCATTCAAATAAATTTCAGAATTAGTTTGAAGGAAAAAGATTAAAAAACCCTACTTGGATCTTGTAAGCTTTAATTCTTGTTCTTGGCTTTCTTCAAGAGTTCCTACACCCAATCTTTGATTCAACCCACTCAAATCCTCTTCTTAACAGCACAATAGATGTAACACCCTAATATTTAACCCAACACACCTAGGACATATTAAGATTAATTATTAGTTATTACTTCCTTTTAAACTCATTTGTAAAACTACTTAATGGAAAATAGGGTAAAATTTTTTAAAAAATATGTAAAACAAAATGCGGCCATCGCGTACCACATAAGCGAAATGTAAAGCGAAGAGAAAATAAATCATGCAATACCAAAGTAAATAAGAACACCTCAATCATAAAAACATCCATCATAATATTAATTATCATAGTTTAGTATATCAACCGAAATATGAAAAGGCATAAAGTCATACCCATATAAGTGGGCAGAGGCAGTACATGAAACATAAAATACAGGAAAAGAAATAGGAAACATAAACAGCAAATACATGGAAAGCCCCAAAAGATCGATCCAAGCCATGGCTACCACCCTCAAACTACTGATGATGCTACTCCTCGTCCTCGAAGGTACATACCAATGAACTGTGCGAGCTCCTGGGTGTGTGCAAATGAAAAGGTGGATGGACATGACCTCCTCGATGTGGGCGCATCTCTGGGTGTCGAGTTAGCCTCCGCCGTCACCGTATCCTCGCTGCCTCCCGATGTCCATAGGAACTGGAGGATGGACCCTTCAAAAAGGATGAGTAGGGAATCCTCCGACAAATCACCTCTGAGTGCCTCGGGCGAGGAACGTACTGGGGTATCCCGCACTCCGAAGACGAAGGTCGGCACGACGTGCTCGTCATGGGGTCGCGTCCTCTCGAAGATCAAATCATCGCCGTAGGAGAGGTTGGGGTGAAACGAAAGCTAGAGCGGAATAAACGGACGTCCCATGTATGCAAAAATGCGCACGACACAACGACCCTCAAAATGGTAAGACTGATGATCTGGATTGTAGTGCACCTCCCATATCGGTGTGTCAACAAAGATCACGAACGACACCATCGTAGTCTGGAGACGTAACGGAAAGAGAAACAAAGAAGGGTGAGAATCTTGCTAAAAATCTCATTAGGGAAACCTCCTATCCTAGTGTCATCGTTTACGTCCCAGGAACCTTGGGTTTATTATAAAAAGGTTAAACATGCAAAGGTTCATTATGAGGTTTTCATAAAAGATAATTATCCAAGGTCCGTGTCTTTTATGATGAATCTTAATGCATGTATGCAGCATAGTAGAACATGAATGCATGACAATACTTTATGCAAGCAAACTAATAAAACATCTCATTAAGAACTATTTCTCATATAAGTGGCATGTACTTTCTCATAATCAACTTCTCTCTTTCATAAGCAAAATGCTTCACATCTTTTCTCATTTCTCAAACTTGTGACATCATGGTATGTAAAAATAGTAACCGACCCCTGATACTAGGCTATGAGCTCATACCTTGACTAGTCGTCACTAGTTCTTACTTATCTTCTTGATAAGCGTATCATAATCATAAAAATAATAACCCGACTCCGAGTACGGGCAGGGGACCTAAGGAATCACCCATCATGGGACTTTCCTTCTCCAAAACGCATCAACTGGTTAAGACCAAGTGACTTTGTCCGCTTTGGCAAGCTAATGTTGATGTCCTCACGGTTTTACCTTCTCCTCACCGTAGCAGGAGTACGTCTCGTCTGCGAAACGCATCATCTTGTTAAGCAGTGACATTGTCCGCTTCGATATGGCTCCATGACCATACCCCTCACGGGTTTCCTTTCTCCTCAGGTAAGGAGAAATGCGTCTCGGCATGTCACATATAAAAATCTTTCTTTTCAAAACTTTCTCAAGTCCCTCAAATTTGAGGGAAATTCAGCATAACTCATCATTCCAGAATTTCCTCAAATTTGAGTCATGCCATATAACTCAAATCACACATGTTGTTCTCATGAAATTTCTCAATCAAAACAATCTCTTAATTACAGGAGCATACCCTCCTAACTCATTCATATTTCGCATTCTCATGCATCTTAAGCATAGCATACCACATCATCACAACTACATGTCACAAATACACACATAGTCTCATATTCATGATATTAACATATTCACATTCATCACGAGTATACCCACTTGCTCTCATTCTCACATCACACCTTCTATCTCATGGTGTCTTATGCTTTAGCCCTTAGGGTCTTAAACTTATGTTCTAATGATTTTAACTTCATTATGGATCTTTATTTCACCTAAGGGATCATTACCTATAATTTCCTCTAATGTTTATTCTCACTAACTCATTCAAACAACATTGTATAGATTAAGCACCATGATCATTATTCGACTACGAGGATTCTAGGATCTACGCCTTAGACCCTTTTTAAGTTCATCTTCGCCTAAAGTTCTATATTCAACACCTAGGCATAAACACTAATTATGAACCATCTTCCTTAAGCTCAATTATGCTGGAATAGAAGTTATTATTCTTGTGTCTAAGTACTTTAGATTCTTATTTTAAGTCCTTCCTATTTACTTAGTCTTTTCTAACTTCCAAAATCGTTCCTCACTTCACTCAAACATAATCTTACGCATTTTAACTCCTCAAACAGAATTCATACAGTGGCCAAGCAACAAGAGGAAACCAAAAGGGTGCATCACACATAATCGCATAAGATCATGTTGTAAGTGCATATGAGTTGCTAGTCTTTCTCTTGGAATAATTTCAAGAGCAAAAGGGTGTTCTGGTAATCGATTACATGTGCCTAGTAATCGATTACTAGAGACTAAATTTTGTTCTGGGTTCAAAGAACAACGGGTAATCGATTACATAGGATGGTAATCGATTACTTAGGCTAAACTTTACCAAAAAATAAGAACATCAGTAATCGATTACATGAACAGGTAATCGATTACAAGGTTTAAAGACCCTAGTGAAGAACACCTTGGTAATCACATTTCTGGTAATCGATTACCAGACCTAGAATTTGAGAAAATATGATTTTTGACACTTTTCAAGCTGTTTAAACACCTTGAGACCTCATAAAACATTTTTCCAACATTTTCCTGAAATCATCCTAACATTTTACAAAATCAAACCATCATTGTATCATACTAAAACACATCCACTTTTCATGGCTAAAATTTCCATTTGAAGATACTTAGGGCATGTCTTTGAGCTCTAGGGTATTTAGATGATAACATAAACTTAAACATGCTATGCACTTCATTTTACTCTTCATTATAAAGTAAAGTGAGAGCATAAAATAAATATGAGATGCAACTTCATTATTATCTTTAAAGATTAAGTGATGACTTGAAATATAAACATGAAATGCAAGCTTGGGAATTTAAACATGATAATGCAAGTTCATTTATTTATTCTTGAGAGATTAGTGATGGCATCAAAGTAAACATGAGATGCAAGACATAAACTTAAACATGAATGCAACTTATTTTATCTTAACTAGAGTTCTTGCAAGACTTTAGAGGAATATTAACAGCCTAACCCAACATGTATCTTAACAAATAGAGGATGAGCTTTAGAGTTCTTAGCACCAAGTCTTCAAAAAAGTCTTTGGTTTGAACTTCATCATCAAGCTCATGAAAGTGGACTAAGACAAAAACACCAACACTTAACAAAGCAACATAAATAAAACTACTTATATTCTTTATTTTATTGCTCATGGGCTTTAATCTAGAGTAAACTCTTAGAATAGCCGAACAACTTTAAGGTTGGCAAAGGTAAGCTTAGAGCTCTTTGAAATCATGTGATTACTTTCTTAACAAAACTTTTAGTGATCTACTCAACATTTTTATCAAACCTTGCACGTGAAAGGAATAAAATCGAAATCTTAAGAGGGAAAAAGGAAAGGAAGAAAGAAATTATATATGGTCCAAGACCAAGTTTTTAAGCTTTAGAGGTTTCTCACATGGCATCACAAGACCATTATCTTGAAACCTCATCATCAAGCCAAAGTTTTCTCAACACAAGGCTCTAGGCCAAAAATAAAAGAGAGAAGAAGAACTTAGAAAAACCAAGAGAAAAACTAGAACTCTTCCTTAAAGGAAGCACACAAAACTTGGAAAATAAACCCCTACCTAAAGAAGTTTTAAAGAGAGGAAGGAAAGCTTTGTTTCTGAGAGGAAAAGAAAGAAATCCTTCTTGGAAACTTGATGAAGAACTGGCTAAGGGAAGAGGAAAAAGTGGTTCTTTGAGTTTGGAAAGCTTGAAGTTTGCTCAAGTGTGTAAAGGATCCTAAAGGCTTTGAAGCTAGTGTATTTATAGAATATTGAGAGCTCATGGATGGCCTTAGAGGAGGAAGGGTGGCCGTCACTTTGGGGAAGAAGGAGAGAAGAAATATCTCTTGAATGGGTATGGGTGCAAGCATGGTTAAGGCATGGTGAGGTATGGGCAAAGCATGGCTTGAAGTATGGCCTTTGAGTAAAGAGAAAATTCAACATGTGACACAATTTGGGGAGCATATTTTCGAACATATCAGCCAAGGGGAAGGAGATTTTGCTCATGTAATTGTGATTTAAGGATGTGTTTAGGTGTTTCATTGATTAAGGTTTTGATTAGGAGTTTGTGAGAAAGTGTTTAGGTGAGGTAATAGTTAATTAAGGTTGTCAAGACTTTATTAGGAGTGGTCTTGCTAGATTAACAAATTAAAACCATTTTCTTGGTCAAATTAAGGTATGGGCACAATTCCTTAATTTAAGGAATTGGAGAGAAAACACTATTCAAGATTCCATGACAGGAATCTTGAATCAAAGAATGTAATTAGAGTTTAACCAAACAATCTTATGCTCTAATTAATCTTAATAAATTATTTTGACTCTAGATTAATTATCAAAATAAATTAATCTTTGATTAGAGCCTAATATTGCTTAGGTTTGCTTAATTACGTCATTAGGCTCACTGTACACTGTTTTAGGGGCAAAATGGTAATTTACACTAAACTACTGACCTCCAGGCCCAATAAACATCAAAAACTACTCAAAAACATCATTCCAAACTTCCTGGAAAAATTTCAGGGCTCAAACGACACCTTTACCCGTTGTAAGGGGTATTTTGGTCATTTTGAGTGAAAGTTCAAGAAACGAGATTTTCACCTCGATATCAAACATAACAGGTATAATCCCCTTCAAACATCGAGTTGACCCATTCGAGGACTAGGGTCAACTGTCCTTAATTCGGCAAAAATGACCTTAGGGGCATTTTGGTCATTTGCACCTCAAATAGAAAATCGAGCATTACAATAGAAATTATTGAAGGTGAAGTAAGGCGATGATTCTCTTTAAAGGATTGATTTAGGGATTACAAGAGGTAGGTGATAGTTGATGCTTTGGTTATGGAGTTTTTGAGTGAACTTTGAGATTTCTAGCTAGGGTTCTTGTGTTTTCTAGGGAAAGAATATGAAGATGGCTACAAATTTAGGGTGCCTGGTTGAAAATTTAGATGGAGGAATGATAGAGTTTATTGTTTATTCATTTAAGATAATATACACATAAATTTCTATTATAAAAATTGTTTTCTTAAAGATAAATCATGAATTTTTGTAAGATTCCTATTGGCTATTGGAAAAGGCAATAGTGTGGCTTCTCCTAAGATACACATTTGTCTAGTGAAGTGTCCAACTTGTCCTGCAAGTCTCATAAGGTGTAAGAAACTACACACTGAAATTTTATCGAAAAATAAAATACCCAAAAAACAGATATTTCTTGAAATTCAATTCCAAGTCTAAAATCTTCATCCCTAACCATTTCTAACCTTAATCCTATATTATCTCTTGGGCATTTCCTGGTTCTATTTTAGGGTTTCAGTGGTCCTAAGGGAAGCCTGAGTACTATTCACTTTTTTCATTTTTTTTGAGCCATTCCATTTATGACTAATTCCATTATATTCGTAAAATTCTAATTAATAAAGTTCAAATAAAATTTTTTAAATAAATTTCGAGGTGTTACACAAAAAACATATTTAAGCTTAATATTATCAAAGAAAAATCTAAACTAAATACAAGGAGAGCATTTATATTTCAAAAATTCATGTTCAAATTGAATGAGTCATCAACTAAGTGGATCATTAGTACAATTTAATAGGTCATTGGTTAAAGCATATATAAGTAAATAAATTTAAAAAAATATAAGTTATCAAATGAAAAAAAAAGTGTCACTTTTAAGCTTATGAATTTCATACAACATATTACTTAAATTAGAAGTCACCCAAGGATTGGGGTGAAGGTAGGGCCAGATGGCTTGTTATTGGCCTTTAGCTTAACTTACATTCGGTTAAGTTTGGCTTACCATATTTTGTAAACAAGTTAGCTAAGGACTTTTCAAAAAAAATTTTTAGCAAAATATGTCAAATTTAGACAATGAAAATAGACTATTAGTCCTAATATGATGACCTATTTATATTAATATTATTTTCATTATTATTATTTAAAAATCTAATGATGATATAAATATTTTAATCTATTTAAAAATAGACTTTTTAACCTATTTAAGAAGCCTTTTAACCTATTTAAAAATATACCTTTTTAACATATTTAGAACTCTTTTAACTTATTTAAGAGTAATCATTCTGGTCATTTTAAAAATTTAATAATTCAGTAGACCTATAAATAGGTTTTTGGGTTGGACCTTACTTTTAAAAAGATTAGGCTAAAGTCATAAAAGATGCCTATGTTAGATAATAAATCTAGACTCAACTAGATTTTAAAAATACAAACTAAGCTTATTTAAGTCAAAGCCTACCTTAGCCAAGCCTATTTCCACAATTTCCCACATGTTGAATAGTGGATGAATTGAAATCCAAGTGCTTAACTATTAAATTAAAGGATTTTCAACCTCAATGTAGCTCTCATTATGAGGCCCAAATAGTTGAATGTTAACTTAAAAAATCATCTCTTATTTTTAAAAAGGTTAAGTTTTGATAAAATCATTTGTTTTAATAAAAAATTAGGTAATTTTTAAAAATATGAATGAAGTTGATTTGATTAAACTAGGCTTGGTCACTAATTTTTACAAGAATTGGTTGGGTTATCCTGGTTTGTATTAATTCAATTAAATGACCAATCTTTATGTGGTTTACAATAATATAAAATTGTAATAGCTCAGGTGAGAGTTAATGTATATTACGTGTCCTAGGTAAATCCAAGACGGTCATAGGGTTCTTTAGGACGTACTCATGTTAATGGTAGGCCCTACTTGAATTATAGCTCAAAGATTTAAGAAAAATAGCTCTGAGAGTGCATTGCAGCTCAGCAATCCTATATTGAGTAAGGCAATGCAAGTTCAGAAAACCATGCACTTCTGGTGAGCTTAAACCCCATTGCGGGGCCTAGACCACATAAACATAATTTTCACATCCCCAAACTTGAGAAACTTATCTCCTACCCCTTTCTCACTCCAAACCTCATTTTCTGCCAAATTCTTTCAAAACCAGCTTCAATCTTTCACTTCTAAGGCTCTAAGATATGATATTTTGCTAGATTCACTTTATTTTTTTCAATTTTTACTTGTCTTGGGGGTTGGCATAGTGGTTTTCATACTCCTCAAAGGAGTGAAGTTCTTTAATTAAGTTAGAGAAAGATTTAAGTTATTTAGAGGTTTTAGAAGTCAATATGGAGGTCTGTGATCCATGGCAAATCCTGGTGCCATTCTCACCTCCCAAAGTCCTGTTGGTATGGAACCATCACCATTGCTACTCCAGGTAAGTAGTTTCATATCTGTAATCTCTATGTTTGTCATTATAGTTACTTTCATCCAATAAGTGATTTTATGCATGGTTTGTAAAATTACTTTAAAAGATTTAAGAATTTCTATTGTTATTATTCTTTGAATTTTTTATTTAAGAGCATGAACATCTTTTTGATAAAACCATGGGACCATTGTTGTTGGAATGAAATTATGAAGGTCTGAACTATGAATTTAAGCATTAAAGCTGTTATGTTGATTTTATGATTAATGGTATTGCATGATGTTATATGGAAAAGATTTTGAACCCTAGGGTAGAAGACTTTACAAGAGATAGAGAAAGAATTTAGTTCATAGTTATGCTAGACGTAGGCTATAGAGAATAGTTTTGTTAACAGTAATAAATTCATTAACCTTGGTACAAAGTAGCCCCGGCTAAGAGTAATAGAGAATTCATTGTCACACTTGGGGACGGTGATACGTAATGTCAGGATGTGACAGAGATTTATATTCAAAGATTTTGTTTCATCACATATTGTGCATAACCAGAGTAAAGATTTTTGTTTCTCTATTAGAGTACTATTGAGCTTATTTATAGAAAATTGTGATTTTGAGTATATGACTATAAAATATGAAATGTTTTAAAGCTTTATCCTTGTTATTATTATGAGTCGTGCATCTTCCCTTGGTATCACATGAAGGGGGTTCAAGTCAGGACTCACTCATTGAGTTTTGGTCACAAAACTCACCAATATTTTCCTTCTCACATTTAGATACAAGCTCCTCTAGACACTCCTCAACCATCTTCTTCCAGGAGCGTTAAACTTTAGTTGGTGAGCCTTGTTGTCATTTTGTCTAGAGTGCTCCAATGTTTATGTAGGCAGGATGCAAGACTATAGAGCATGGTTGTGTTTTGCATGGTTTTTTATATTGCTGTTCCTGGACAGTATTTATATAACTTTACTTTTCATCGATATTTGTTCATGAAGGATTCTAAATACATTTGATGATGTTATGAAATTCACGTTTAGAGACAAATTTTGGGAATTTCAATTTCATTATTATGATTTAACAAAGTAGGTGACTAATTTTGAAAATTGAAACGTTATTTTTTGTAGTTTTATGATTTACTGTGCATATAAAGTAATACGGTTACGAACCTTACGTGAGAATGAGATTTCTAAGATGCAAGTCACGTTCCCAAATTGGGTCATGACAAAAATATATATAATTTATTTAAGTTCTAAATTATTATTATCTTAAAAGAGCATGTTATTAAATATTAATAGTAATAGTAATTTGCAATAATAATTTTTAAAGGACAAAAAATTAAATATTTTCTTTACTATTAAAAGTGTGAACATCTTCTCCCAATTTACAAAGATCGTAATTGATTCATTGTTCTACACATAGAAGTCATCGTTTATTAATTATGCAAACTAATAAACCTTAACTATTTGAAGAGAATTGATTAACCCAAGATGTGGAAAACAAAAGTTGAGTATAATAAATTTAGGAGAACCATTGTAACACCCTAATGTTTAACCCAACATGCCTAGGACATATTAAGATTAATTATTAGTTATTACTTCCTTTTAAATTCATTTGTAAAATTACTTAGCGGAAATACAGGTAAATTTTTTTTTTGAAATACATGAAACAAAATATGAGCCGTTGTATACTAACATGAGCAAAACGTAAAGCGCAAAGAAATTAAACATACAATTGGAAGCAATAAAGAACACATCCATTTATAGAATCAAATGCCATAATATATTAGATAACATAGTTTGATACATTAACTGAAATGTAAAAACATAAAGTCATACCTACATAAGAATAGGCAGAGCTTGTAGTACATAGGAAAAGAAAGGAAACATAAACAAAAAGAAAGCATAAACAACAAGTACAGGGAAGCCCTAAAAGATCAAACCCCAACTATAGCTACCCCTCCTTCGAAACCTCCTGGTGATGCTGGTCCTCTCGATGGAGAGAGGTATCCCAAAGCCTCGAGCTCCTTGGTCGTGGCCCAATGAAGTGGGGGTGTGGGCATGGGAGCGGGGAAAACATGGCCTCCTCGGCGGGGTGCCTCGGGCTGTCGTCTCGCCTCACATGCCTCAGCTAGGTACGTGTCCTCGCCACCCCTACCCATGTCCATGGGCATGGAGGCGGGACCTTCCGAGTAGACATAGGCAGGGAGCGGGACATACTCGGGTAGTCTCTAATCACTAAGGATGATGGACGGGCATGGCGATTCTACTCGTCGCGGGTGAGTCCTTTCGAAGATCAGTCGTCGCCATATGGTGAGGTAGGAGTGAAGCGAAAGCTGAAACTGGATGCATAAACGGGCGTCCAATGTACGTAAAAATGTAGATAGCACATCGACCCTTGAAATGATACGACTGATGCTCCAGGTCAAAGTGCACCTCCCAAACCGGTGTGTCAATGAAGATCACGAATGATGTCATCGAGATCTGAAGACGTAAGGAAAGAGACAAAGGGGGTGAGAATCTTGCTAAAGAATCTCGTAAGGAATCCTCATATCCTAATGTCATCGTTTACATCCCAGGAACCTTGGGTTTATTATGAAAAGGTGTAACATGCAAAGATTCATTATGAGGTTTTATAAAAGCAATTATCCAAGGTCCGTGTCTTTTATGATGGATCTTAATGCATGTATGCAGCATAGCGAAACATGAATGCATGGCAATACCTTATGCGAGCAAACCAATATATCACGACATCAACAATTTGTCATCATATAAGTGGCATGTACTTCTCATGAAAACCTTTCTCTTTCATAAGCATGGAACTTCACATCCTTTTCTCTTTTCTCAAACTTGTGACATAAAGGTATCAAAAATAGTAACCACACCCCTAAAACTAGGCTATGAGCTCATACCTCAACTAGTCGTCACTAATTTTTACTTATCCTCTTGATAAGCGTAACATAATTACAATAATCCCAACTCCAGAGTACAGGTAGGGGGCCTAAGGATCACCCATCATGGGACTTTTCCTTCTTCGAAACGCATCAACTGGTTAAGCAGTGACTTTGTCCACTTTGGCAGGCTAATGTCTATGCCCTCACGGTTTTACCTTCTCCTCACTAGCAGGAAAAGTACGTCTCGGTCTATGAAATGCATCAACTTGGTTAAGCCAATGACTTTGTCCGCTTCAGTATGGCTCCACGACCATACCCTCCATGGGTTTACTTTCTCCTCACGTAGTAGGAGAAATGTGTCTCGGCATGTCACATTCAAAATCTCATTTCAAAAACTTTCTTAAGTCCCTCAAATTTGACAAAAATTCGCAGCACAATGGCCGTACACCGAATTTCCTCAAATTTGAGTCATGCCACATAACTCATATAACACATGGTTCCTCGTTCAATATCTCAACTAAACAAACCTTTAAAATCATATAGACATGTTCACCCATTTCATTATAATTCCATATACTTTTGCATTTCAAACATAACATGCCACATAACAATCACATCATAAGCTCACATATTCTCATACGCATGCCACCAATACTTTCACATATACTCTTGGTATATCAGAACTATGTGTTCACTCGGTCACTTACTCTCATCAACCTCCATATCTTATAGTATCTTATGCTTTGACCCTTACGGTCTTAAACTTGTGTTCTGATTATCCTAACTCCCATAATAGATCTTTTATGTACCTATTACTTGTAATTCTCTCTAATATTTATGCTCACTAACTCTTCCAAACAGCATTGCATAGATTAGTTACCATGATTATTATTCGATTACGGGTTCTAGAATCTACGTCTTTGACCCTTTCTAAGTTCTGTCTTTGCCTAAGGCTCTATATTCAATTCCTAAACCAATTATTAGGGATTCCTATACATATCCACTAATTATAAACCATTTTCCTTAAGTTCAATTATGCTGGAACAGAATTTATTTTTCTTGTGTCTAAGTGTTCTAGAATTCTCATTTTAAGTCCTTTCTAGTTACTTATTCTTTCCTAACTTCTCAAATCGGTCCTTGCTTCACTCAAACATAATTTTACACATTTTAACTCCATAAAACAGAATTAATACAGTGGCCAAACAATCAAGGCAGAACCAAAAAGCATAGCTCACATAATCACATAATTTCATGATTTAAATGCATATAAGTTGCTAGTTTTCTCTTGGAATAATTTTAGGAACTCAAAACTCTTTTAGAAACCAATTCATCTCATTAAAATCATATAAATATAGGTGAGGTCAGTAGCTAAATTATTTTGTTCATGAAATAGATTTAAAACATAAAATCTTATTCATAACATTCTTTAAGTTCACCTAAGCTTAGAAAAATTCCAAGACATAGGCTATGGGCACTTATGATTAGATGAACTCATATCAAGTCCATCATCATCATCACAAGGCCGAAATGGCATTCTTGAAATGCTTCCATTTTCTAAAACTTTATATATATACTTGGGCAAGTCTTTAAGCTCTAGAGTATTTAGGTGATGACATAAACATAAACATGCTATGCACTTTATTTTACTCTTCATTATAAAGTAAAGTGAGAGCATAAAATAAATATGAGATGCAACCTCATTATTATCTTTAAAGATTAAGTGATGACTTGAAATATAAACATGAAATGCAAGCTTGGAAATTTAAACATGATAATGCAAGTTCATTTATTTATTCTTGAGAGCTTAGTGATGGCATCAAAATAAACATGATATGCAAGGCATAAACTTAAACATGAATGAAAACTTATTTAGAGGAACATTAATAGCCTTAACCCAACATGTATCTTAACAACATAAAGTGAGCTTTAGAGTTCTTAGCACCAAGTCTTCAAAGAAGTCTTTGGTTTGAACTTCATCATCAAGCTCAAGAAATGGACTAAAAGATAAACATCAACACTTATCAAAGCAAACATAAAAGAACTACTCATATTCTTTATTTTATTGCTCATGGGCTTCAATCTAGAGTAAACTCTTAGAACGGCCGACCAACTTTAAGGTTGGCAAGGGTAAGCTTAGAGCTCTTTGAAAACATATGATTAATTTTCTTAAACAAAACCTTTAGTGAGCTACTTAACATTTTTATCAAACTTTGTACAAACAAAGGAATAAAACCGAAATCATTAAGGGAAAAGAAATGAAAACGAAATCTTTGAGCAAGGAAAAGGAAAGGAAAACCGAAATCATGTATGGTCCAAGACCAAGTTTTCAAGCTTTAGAGGTTTCTCACATGGCATCACAAGACCATTATCTTGAAACCTCATCATCAAGCCAAAGTTTTTCACATAAAAGGGCTCCAAGGCTGAAATGAGAAAGAGGAAAAGAAAGAGCTTTGAAACCAAGAGGAAACTAGAACTTTTCTTAAAGAAAGCAAGTAAAACTTTGAAAAAAAACCCCTACCAAATGAAGTCTTGAAAAATGTGAAAGAAAGCTTGTGTTCTTGATGAAATGAGAAGACAAAATCTTCTCTTGGATGGTGAGGATGATTCGAGGGAATCTCAAGGAAGATGAATTTTCCTTGAAGATGTAAGCTTGGGAATAGAAAGTTTGGTTTTTGAGAGGTGGTTTGATGTGGCGGAGTGGTGGTTCAAAGTTGTTTGTGGTGGTTTGTGATGGTGGAAAGGTTTCTTTGGTGGTGGGGGAAAAGAACAAGATGAAGAGAAATTGAGAGGAAAAGAAAAAATTGCAAGAAAGCTTAAACTTGGCAAATGATTTAAAGTGCAACCAAGTTCTCTAAGGCTTGGTATTTATAGAAAAATTGCAATATGGAGGCTGCCAAGGGGAGGAAGGCCGACGTCTTCATGCCTTTGGGAGGAAAAATATCTTCAAAAACTTGTCATTCAAAGGCATGGTTAGAGGTATGGCTAGGCATGGGCAAGACATGGCTTAAGGCATGGTATTTGGAGTGAAACAAAATTAACATGTGACATATTTAAAAGGGTATGTATTCGGCTAGTTTTTCCAGCCAAGGGAGGAAGAATTTGTTCATGTAATTGTCGTTTAATGATGTGTTTAGGTGTTTCTTTGATTAAGGTTTTGATTAGGAGTTTGTAAGAAAGTGTTTAGGTGAGGTAATGGTTAATTAAGGTTGTCAAAACTTGATTTAGGGGTGGTCTTGCTAGATTAGCAAATTAAAAACCATTTTCAAGTCAAATTAAATCATAGACACAATTCCTTGATTTAAGGAATTCAAGAGAGAAATTACTATTCAAGATTCCATGACTAGGAATCTTGAATAAAGGAATGAGCTTAGAGTTTAACAAAGCAATCTTAGGTTCTAATTAACCTTAATAAATTATTTTGACTCTAGATTAATTATTGAAATTAATTAATCTTTTATTAGAGCCTAATATTGCTTAGGTTTGGTTAATTACATCATTAGGCTCACTGTACACTATTCTAGGGACAAAATGGTAATTTTACACTAAAACCTCGGACCTCCGCAGAACTAACCATCATAACCCACTTTAAACGTCATTCAAACTTCTGGAAAATTTTTGGGCTCAAACGGCACCTTTACCCATAAAATGCTACAGGGGTATTTTGGTCATTTTGAGCCAAAAGTTGAAAATGAGATTTTCACCTCAGATATCAAACATTATAGTTATAATCCCCTTCAAACATTGAGTTGACCCATTCGAGGACATAGGTCAACTTCCAAAATAAGGTAAAAATGACTTCAGAGGCATTTTAGTCATTTGTACTCAAATAGAAAATCAAGGCATTACAACCATCATTTTAGTCCTAAAAAATCATATCATTATGAAAATAGTCTCTAAAAAACTACATTCACTCGTAGTCATTCATAGATCCATTCCATTTGGAAAATTCATTCAAACATTAACTAACATCCATTTTCATTAACAAAAGTGATTTTCAAGCATGCACATGGGAATATATTTTCAAACAAGACCCTAGACAAGTTCTAGAATACATATTCAAAGAGGGAAACACACATGAACAAATAAGGATGATATATGATAGTCCAAACGAATAAAAAGGCTCAAAAACTCAGGCAAAGTGTACATACTGATCCAAAAAACATAAACCACCAAGCATGCAATACAAAATAAAGTTAATGTCAAGCAAGCCAATATAGTGCTTGTAGTGTTAACCTATGCATGTAACGTCCAAAGCGTTAAAAGAATGAAATAAATCAGAATGCAAGACTCAACACCAAAAGCAACAAGAAATAAAATGCATAAATATAAAGAAGAAAAAGGAAAGAAGAACTCTCTTATAGTGGGTTGTCTTCCACCCAGTACTTTAACATCCCTAAGTTGAATGGTGAGGACCCTCATGGTGGCTGAATGCTTGAATTACTACTAGAACTCCCACCAATGCTTGCATCTTTTGACTCCTCTTGGATCTCATCATATATAGAGCATACCATGAGTCTTGAAACTATTGGGCTTTTGGGGCCCAAGTGTTGAAGATGTTGATGCATTCTCAAAAGCCTTTAAGCTTACCCAGGTCTTACATTTGCAAAGTAAACAACTTCCAATGGGAAGGGATGTGTGTTCCTAAAAGAAGTTTTCTCCTGTGACAAGCTACCACTTAGTTCCAAAGAAGTCTAGTCAACTCACCACACAATGCACAAAGGGCTTAGAGTTGGGCATCTCAGAATAGTATATGTAACACCCTAATTATTAACCTCTTATGTGTTTGACATAATTGGCCAATTATTAGATTCCTTGCATTTTGATTTCGTATGTTTAGTTATTCAAAAATACTCTTAGCAGAAAAATAGAGGATAGATTTTTTTTTAAACTTAAACAACAAGATCCTCATCCGTTAATGCTTAATTAAAACTAATGCAACCTGTGAGTGAATCAACATTTACATAATAATATGCCACAATAGAACAAACCATAACAAATCCTAGGTAAGAGCCAATAATAAGGCCCAATCTTAAATATAGTCATCTATAGGTCATAGAAATTTCAAAATAAGGAGGAACATAAATAGGGACAATAATAAAATCTTTAAGTGTAGATTAGCTCCAAAGTCAAGAACTCAAAAGACTCTAGCATTCTGGTCCACTGGCTCGTTTGAAGATGACAGGAAAAAGAAAAGGGGTAAGAATCCAAAGGAATCTCAGTAATTAAATGAAAACGTATAAGTGTCATCGTTATCGTCTCCAGTCACTTCGGTTTAATTACAAAATAAGTGAGCATGCTTTAGTTTGTTTTAATTAGTTTGCAAATAAAAGTCTCGAATGATCCACATTTAAGTCTTATAAAAATTCTTGATTAACAAATAATGATCTAGAGAGCTTGCCATTACTATCATATAAATCACATAGAGAGAACTTGCATAAAAGAGTAAAAAAAATCAAGACATCACACTTTCTCTAGCACTTTATTTAGTAACTTTAATTCTTTTAATGTATCGCCCTCTCTCATGTCACCTAAACCAACCGCATCACCATCCCCAATGATTGTAACTTCACCTAAACTCGCATCACCTATCGCCTAGGATGAGCTCAATCTAACTAGCCATTACTAGATTTAAATGCGGATAGAGATGAACAACTTTTCTTAATATTAAGTTTAACTTTTTGGAATCTCATGTTCCAACATCATATAAAAGTCTCATAATTCCTCTTATTAAAATCTTTAATGCATACTTGACTTAACATCTTCATTGATAAGGCTCATTTATATAATCAACCATGATCAATGCTTAGAATGAATGCTCATGCACCTGGTCCAACCAACAGTACCCAAAATCAATAGTCAATAATCACAATTCAATCAAGTATGGCATTTAAGTACAATAAATTGTCACCATTCATCAATAGATAACCAAGGGTCATTCATTCATATGGCATCACAAGTAATAAGTATTTTTAAACAAATTGGATTGAGTTTGATGATATGAGTAGCTTGATGAGTATTCCTTTTCTTTTCTATTTTCCAAATATTTGTGAAAAACCAAGACCACCTTCACTTGGACCATATGTTTTAATAATTTATTTTCAAAAATCTTAAGAATTCTAATTTTTGCTAAAGAACCATCAAACTTCATAAAATTTACAAAACAACCTACAACTAAATTTTTCATCCAAAGGTTTTTCATCCTAATTCCATTGTGTAACACCCAGATTTCCCGTGTTCAAATGACTAAAATACCCTTGAGGTCATTTTACTCGGAAAGTAAGGATCGCCAAGCCTGGCCATCCTCCAGGGGACATTTCGATGATGATAGGGGATTATATGTGTTATGTGTGTTAATAGCAGAAGAATCTCATTTTGAGTTCTGAATGCACAGAATAACCAAAATGCCCTGTGGCTAATTAACATCGATTTGCGTGGCGGTTAGACCAAACATCACCCAAAGGTTTTAAATGATATTTTTAAGCAATGTTTTATGATAGGTTAAGTTAGGATGGTCAGGGAGTCCTTGTGTGAATTTACAATTTTACCTCTCTGGTGCTAAATGGGTATAATCAAACGATTATGGAAATATGGTCAATATTATACTCTAATTAAAGATAAATGAATTTTATCTATTAATTTGAAGTCTAAATAATTATTTGAGGTCATTAGAGGCTTAAGATTGATTAAGAAAACTCAATTTCCCTTCTTAAGTCCAAGACTTTATGTCATGTCAAGCCAAATAGTAAATTCTCTCTCCAATTCCTTAAATTAAGGAAACATGTTGGAGTTTGAATTGCAAACTAATGATGTTTAATTCAAACTAATTAAGCAAGACAACTCCAAATCATGTCTTGCAAACCTTAAACCCATGATTACAAATCCAAACACACAAATTACAACTCCTAATTCATACCCTAACCAAATCAACTCTTAAACACACTTATAAACCAATATTAAAATGAGATTTTCTTTTCCCCCAAATGCTCCTAAACTAATCAGCCACTTCCCCCTAATTCACCACATGTTGATTAACTTACACACAAAAGAACCATACTCTAAGCCATACTTTGGACCATGCTTCAACCCATACCTAGCCTTACCCTTGAATGACACTTAGAAGAGATATTTTTCTCTCCCCATGGCTACAAAGAAGCTGCAGCCCTCTCCCCATTTTTCATCCACACAATTTCATTTTTCAACCCATAATATATATAGCAATGTATAGAGAAATCTCACACTTTTACCACTAGCTTTTTTGTTTGAGTTTGTGACCCAAAAAGCTTTCTAGTTTTCTCTCAACTTCAAGTCTTTTTCTACCACCACTCTCAACCCTCCCTCAACTCACAAACACATAGTCATTCCCTTGCAAGATCAAAGCTTTCTCTCTTCAAGCAAGGAACACAACTTGGTAGGGATTTGTTTGAGTTTTCCTTCTTCTATCTTCTTCTCTTTTCTTTTTCAGCTTTGATAGAAATAAAACAAAAGGAGTTGTTGCTATTGTTGTTGTTGTTGTTGCTATTATTGAATCTTCTCTTTTTCCTTCTTTTATTTTCGAATCTTGATCTTGGGTAACTTAAAGAACCATGGGCTTGATGATGAGAAATCTTGATGTTGGTTGTGAGACCATCATTTGCTTGACCTCTAGCCCAAGTTTTAGTTTATTTTTGTTGGTTTTTTAAGAATGGTAAAGATGAAATGTTGTTGGTTCTTGTGAAATGTTTTCCTTCTTTAATGATCAAGACCATAGCTTGATGATGAGGGTTTCTTAATGTTGGTTGTGAAACCATCATGTGTTGAAGCTCAAGGCTGGATTTTTGGTTTCACAAGAGTATGGAAAATGGTTTATTGTGGGTTGTCTTTGTTGATTTTTCTTTGAGCTTAATAATGAGTCTAAACAAAAGAGGTTCTTGGAACCATGGTGTCAAGAGACTCTAAAGCTCACTTCCATTTTGGTTAAGATTGATTAGGGTTGAAAGTTAATTCTTTAAAGTCTTGAAATGAGCTCTGTAACGCCCAATTTTCAGTGTACAAATGACCGAAATGCCCCTGAGGTCAATTTACTCGGAAAGTGAGGATCACCGTGGCCATCCTCAAGAGGATGTTTTGATGTTGATAGGGGATTATATGTGTTATGTGTGGTAATAGAGTAGAAGAATCTCATTTTGAGTTCAAATGCGCAAAATTACCAAAATGCCCTGTGGTGTTTGTCATCGTTTTATGGGTAAACCAAACTTTACCAAAAGGTTTTAAATGATGTTTATAAGTGGTTTTTGATGTTTAGTTGGGCCCAAAAGTCCAAGCCGGTTTTAGTAAAAATTACCATTTTGCCTCTAAAACGTACAGTGAGCCTAATGACGCAATTAAGCAAACCTAAGAAATATTAGGCTCTAATCGAAGATTAATTTATTTCAGTAATTAATCTAGAGTCAAAATAATTTATTGAGGTTAATTAGAACCTAAGATTGCTTAGATAAACTCTAATTGCATTCTTTAATTCAAGATTCCTAGTCATGGAATCTTGAATAGTGTTTTCTCTCCAATTCCTTAAATTAAGGAATTGTGCCCATACCTCATTTGACCAAAAGAATGATTTTAAATTGTTAATCTAGTAAGATCACTCTCCTAAATCAAGTCTTGACAACCTTAATTAGCCATTACCTCACCTAAACACTTTCTTACAACTCCTAACCAAAATCTTAATCAAAGAAACATCTAAACACATCACTAAACCACAATTACATGAGCAAATTAATCCTCCCCTTGGCTGCCCAAATCTGGCCAAAATGCATACCCTTGATTTATGTCACATGTTGGTTTTGTTTCACTCCAAAGACCATGCCTTGAGCCATGCTTTGGACCATACTTGAAGCCATACCTCACCATACCTTGCCCATACTCACAACCATACCAATCAAGAGATATTTTCCTCCTCCCTTGGCCTTGAAAGCCATCAGCAATTCCCTCCCCAAATCAGCCACAAATTTCATTTTTCTATAAATACCAAGCTTGAAAGAACTTGGCTACACTTTAAATCATTTGCCAAGTTTAGTTTTCTTGCACTTTCTTGTATTTTCTCTCAAATTTATCTTCATCTTGCTTTCTATTTCCTTCCCTCAAAGAATCCTTCCACCACCACAAACAACCTTGAACCACCACTCCCACCTCAAACCACCTCTCAAACACTTAATCTTACCATTTCCAAGCTTACTTTCTCAAGGAAAATCCACTTCCTTGTATCCTCCCTTGGCTGAATCCTCATTGCCATCCAAGAGAAGGTTTTGTCTTCTCATTTCATCAAGGATCCAAGCTTTCTTTCATTTCCTTCAAGACTTCTTTAGGTAGGGGTTTTGTTTTAAGGTTTTTACTTGTTTTCTTAAAGAAAAATTCTAGTTTTCTCTTGGTTTTCTAAGCTTTCCTTTCCTTGTCTTCTTTGCGGCCATGAGGCCTTTTCATGAAGGAAACTTTAGCTTGATGATGAGGTTTCAAGATAATGACTTGTTATTGTCATGTGAGAAACCTCTAAAGCTTGAAACAACTTGGTCTTGGACCATACATGCTTGTGTTTTCTTTCATTTCGTTGCTTATGCTTCGGTTTTTCCTTTCTTTCCTTCCTCTAAGATTTCGGTTTCTTTTCCTTTTTCCCTTAATGTTTTTGGTTTCTTCTTCCTTGGTTTGAACAAAGTTTGCTAAAAATGTTGAATAGATCACAAAAGTTTTGTTAAAGAAAATTAATCATATGTTTTCAAAGAGCTCTAAGCTTACCCTTGCCAACCTTAAAGTTGGTCGGCCGTTCTAAGAGTTTTACTCTAGATTGAAGCCCATGAGCAATAAAATAAAGAATATGACTTAGTTCTTTGTATTTTGCTTATACAAAGTGTTGAGCTTTGTGTCTATTTTCTTGAGCTTGATAATGAAGTTCAAAACCAAAGACTTCTTTGAAGCCTTGGTGCTAAGAACTCTAAAGCTCACTTTATGTTAAGATGCACATTGGGTTAAGGTTATGATGTTCCTCTAAAGTCTTGTAAGAGCTCTAGTAAGATAAAATGGAAGTGCACTCATGTTTATGTTTATGTCTTGCATAGTATGTTTGCTTTGATGCCATCACTAAACTCTCAAAAATAATTAAATGGACTTGCATAATCATGTTTAAATTTCAAGCTTGCATTTCATGTTTATATTCCAAGTCATCACTTAACTTTAAAGATAATAATGAGGTTGCATCTCATATTTATTTTATGCTCTCACTTTACTTTCTAATGAAGAATAAAATAAGTGCATATCATGTTTAAGTTTATGTCATCACTTAAATGTTCTAGAGCTCAAAGACTTGCCCAAGTATCTTGCATAAAGTTTTAGAAAATGGAGGCATTTCAAGAATGCCATTTTGGCTTTGTGATGATGATGATGGACTTGGATGAGTTCCTCTAATCATAAGTGCCCATAGTCTAAGTCTTGAAATTTTTCTAAGCTTAGATGTACTCAAGGAACTTTATGGACAAAGTTTTATGTTTTAAATCCATTCCTTGAGCTAAATAATTTAGCTACTGACCTAGCAAATACTTTTATGATTTTAATGAGATAAATTGGTTTCTAAAAGAGTTTTGAGTTCCTAAAATTATTCCAAGAGAAACTAGCAACTTGTATGCACTTTAATTCATGCGATTATGTGATTTTATGGGCTTTACATTTCGGTTCTGCCCTTGATGTTTGGCCACTATATAAATCTATTTTATGGTGTGGAAATGTGTAAAATTAAGTTTGAGTGAAGTAAGGAATGATTTAGGGAAGTTAGGAAAGAAAAAGTAACTAGAAAGGACTTAAAATGTGAATTCTAGAACTTGGATGCACAAATTTGTAATTCTGTTCCAGCATAATTGGACTTAAGAAAAATGGTTTATAATTAGTGGATTTGTGTAGGAATCCATCATAATTGGTTTAGGAGTTAAATATAGAGCCTTAGGCAAAGACGGAACTTAGAAAGGGTCAAAAATGAAGATTCTGGGACCTCGTAATCGAATGATAAAATTCTGCCCAAAATAACTAGAGTTGTTTGGTTATGTTATAAAATCATAAACATTAGGGAAAATTATAGGTAATGATCCCTTAGGTGTTATAAAAATCCATAATGAAGGATAAGATAGTTGGCACACAAGTTTAAGACCGTAAGGGCCAAAGCATAAGACACCATGAGATAAGAGGTGTGATGTGAGCATGAGACCGAGTGGGTGTACTCATAATGATGTGAATATGTTAATATCATGAACTTGAGGCTATATGTGTATTTGTGGCATGTTGCTATGATGATGTGATATGCTATGTTTACAATGCATGAGAATATATGATATGTCATATGAGGTTCTATGGTTGCATGCTCATGTCACATTCAAACAAGATATGATAAAGAGGAAATGATCCCATTATGATTTCCCGAGTTAAGGGTTGTAGGGTGATCCAAGAAAGAGATATGTTGCCCCCTCTTTTACCCCGTATGAATCTAGCGACGCTAGTTAGGATGAGCTCATTCCTAGGCGATGGGTGATTAGGAGTTTTGGTGACCATGTTAAAATTGGGGGCCGACATGTTGGGTGGATTTTGGTGACCATGATGAGGGTGGAAAAGTTAAGAAAGGAACTCAAAGAGTTCAATTATGATAAAGTAAAAGACGCATATGCATATGTTTAGTAGTTGTTCCATTTGTGTTTATGATTAAGTGATAAATATATAGTACGTGATGTCATGCTCAAGCATTGCCATGCATACATAAAATATCTATTGCATTCATACCATCAAGACTCATGCTAAAAGAAACCTACTTCGGATAATAAGCTTTGGGAAATTAAAACTGAACATATGCATGAACACCTCTTTCATAATGAAACCCGAAGTGGTGGGCGACGACAATGACACTTGTGTTAAAGTCGGGAGCCTCCTGAGAATCTTATACAAGTATTCTCACCCCTTGTCTTTCCTTCCGTGTCGTCTCCAGACGGGATTGATGAGATGTTCGTGATTTTCCTTGAAGCGCGAGCGTAGGAGTTACGCACATCGGTCAAAGGACGCAATGGAAGCTTGAAGACTAGTCTAGCCTGTTTATAATTATGTTTAGCGTTAGTTAACCTTGCTTGATGTATCTAGTATCTTGAGGTGTCCTTATATTTATAAGGGCATCGTTGTTTTGTTATGATTATAATATAATACTACAAGTTATGTTGTGTTTATTCTATGGTTTGTTTATGATTGTTATGGTGATGTATACCTGGTTGTTATGTTCTTGTTTAGAAGTCGATCACTATGTGCATGCGTGGCTCGCATTTTAAGTCTTAAGTTCAAAAAGAAAAATTTAGTCGTATTTTTAGTACTCGTATTTTAAAGAAAGCCAAGTCAAATTCTGAAACGAAGACGTAACCGCTAATAATTAGTCGAATGCGACTCAAGCGTATTAGGTGAAAGTTAGGGTGTTACAAGCTCTAGCAAGATAAAGAAATGAACTTGCATCATATTTATATTTCCTTGCCTAGCATATTTACTTTCCAAGTTATCACTTAATAACTAATCTCAAAGCCTACCCATCTCAACCTTAAAGTAGAGATGTGACTTAGGGTAAATACTCTAAGAGGCCTAGAGCACTAAAATAAAGAAATGGACTTGCATTCATGTTTATATTTCCTTGTCTAGCATATTTAAGCTTCAAGCCATCACCTAATAATTGTAAAGATCTAAAATGAGGCTTGCATAGCATGTTTATCTTTATGTCATCACTTAAATTCCTAGAGCTCAAAAGACTTGCCCTTAAATCTCTATATGGAAATTTTAACCATGGCTAATGGATATGCCTTAGTCATGATACAATGTTGGTTTTGATTTATAAAAATGTGAAAATGTTTTCAAAGGAATGTTAGAAAGATGTTTTAAAATGATCTTGAGGTGTTAAAGTAACTTAGAATGTGTTAAAACTTTGATTTCTCGAAATCTGGAGGTTCTGGTAATTGATTACCAACCTATGTAATCGATTACCAAGGGTGTTTTTCATACTCTGAACTAGTTTTTGGCTTTGGTAATCGATTACCAGTTCATGTAATCAATTACCATGGTGTTCTTTGTACCCAGAACAAGTTTTGGTTTTGGTAATCGATTACCAGTTTATGTAATCAATTACCATGACGTTCTTTATGCCCAAAATCAGTTCTGGTTCTGGTTAATCAGCATATGTAATGATTACCAGAGTGCCTTGTGCAGGAACAAGCTTCTGGTAATCGATTACCAGCACCCCAAATGTTTAAATAATTGTTTTCTAAGCAAGATCAAGTGGATTGATGACCTTAGGTGATTGAGTTGTGTGAATGATGATTTTTAGAATGTTATATACATATATTCTATTAAGCATAGCATATGCATTAGCTTGAGTCGGTCCTTGATTTCTGGCATCCTGGGTAGGAGCATGTTTACTACTTTAAAATATTGATGAATATTATGCTTATGGATTTATGCAAAGGAATGTGATGCTTGCCTATGTGCTTTATGACATGATGTTTTATGGCATGTTGCAATTATGTATGATTGATTGAGATGCATGTTTGGATGTTATACGATAGGAAGCAAATTTGGGAAAATCCCGTTCCCGTTATGCCTGAGATTTCGCCAAATTTGTTGACTTAGAAAAATCATGAAATCTTGAGCATGAAATAATGAATGGTAGAGTTGCATACCCATGGCAAGAAAGTGATGTGTTCTCCCCTCTATTACCCTATATTAAATCTACGACGGCTAGTTAGGATTGACCTCATCTTAGGCGATAGAATAGGAGTTTTGGTGACCATGAAAAATCAGGGGAAGGTGAAGCGGGTGGCTTTTGGTGACCATGTGCAAGGGTGGAAAAGAACTTGAAAATTCAATTATGAAAAGTAAAGGAAATAGGCATATATATATATATATATATATATATATATATATATATATATATATATATGTTGCATTATTATCCTATTGGTGTATTTAATCATGTGACAAGTGCTATTTAAATGTATTAATCATGCTCTTGAAGTATTGTCATCCATACATGAGATATCTGTTGCATTCATGTCATTAAGACCCATGTTAAAAGACACCCACTTTGGATAAAATGACTTTTGAGAAATTTAAAATTGAATCTTATGCATGCACACCTCCTTCATAATGAAAACCGAAGTGGCTGGGGACGATGACGATGACACTCGTGTTAAAGTTGGGAAGCCCTAGAATCTTGAATAAGTTTCTCATCCCTTTTCTTTCTCCGTGTCATCTCCAATGTGAATGGTGCGATTGTTCGTGATCTTCCTTAAGGCGCGGGCATAGAGTCACGTTATCTCCGAATAGAGGTCAAGCGGAAGCGTGAAGACTAGTGTAGTTTTGTTATAGTTATGTTTAGCTTTAGGCTAGTGTATGATCAACCTTGATTGTTGTGTTTAGAATCTTAAGGTGCCCTTATGTTATTAGAACATCACTATTATATTAAGATTATGATATATGTTTTGTGTTGTGATTCTACTATGGTCTACCTATATATGCTATGATGAAGTGTATATGATTGCTATCTCATATGTGTATTAATCGGTATCTATGCACGCGCGGCTCGCATTTTAAGTCTTAAGTTCAAAAAGAAAAATTTAGTCATATTTTCCTTGCTCGTATTTTCAAAGATAGTAAGGTTCTAAAGCAAAGGCATAACAACTAATAATTAACTGAAAAGCAAATCGAGCGTATGAGATTAAAAGTTAAGGTGTTACACATTGAAACACAGTTCTCCATTGAAATTTTTGGAATTTACACAAAACCCCAAACTTTTGAGAAATTACAATTTGACCCCTCAACTTTACTAAAATTATAAAATGATCCAAAACTTTTTTTTTCTTCTAAACACATACCTTACTGTTCCATAACCTATTTTTACAGTTTTATTCCCCAAATATTTGGTTTTTGCAGAAAAACTCCTAAACTTTCTAAAATTACATTTTGACCCCAAATTTTTATATATAATTACAAAAATACTCAAATCACATGTACCCACTCCATATTTCATGTAGATTCCAAATATGTGGTTAGTTTTAAAAATAACATTTTCCTTTTAGGAGAACCTGCCTTGGCTGAACCTATGTATCCCAAAATCCAAACTTTTGTAAAACTTTGAAATATAATATCATGTTGTCCAAAAATTTCAGTCTCAAAGAAAAATATAATTAAGTTACTAAGCATCATGAAAACAGAGCAAAATCATTTTTCAGATATAATTCAATATGTCCATGAGACCTTGTAAAAATTTCAAAGCATAAAAAGATGTCTAGCTATATTAACAAAATTATACAATTGCGGAGGTCAAAAACCACCTGTTTTTAGTTAACAATCAAAAAACCCAATTCTTTACCCTATCAAATGAACTAAAAAAAATTCTATATAAATTCATGATTGAACTTCAAGATGTCCACAACATCCTGTAAAAATTTCAAGTTAAAAATTGATCATTTAATATAGTAATAAAATTATACAAATTTAGTGCTTCACATATTACTATTCATGTTGAAACTCTAACCTTCTAGGTTTCTAAGTTTTTAAAAATAGAAAAAGTTATCAAGATACCTCAAGAAAAATACTAAAGATACTTCCATATGTTAGCTTCATCATATAAAAATTTTAGCTAAAATATTGTCTCCATTTATGTGAATAAAATCATACAAACTAGACTTTCATAAATAGAATTTCAGCAACACAATATACAATTTCTTTTGATCTTTCAAGCATAATCATTCATCAAAACTCAAGCCTTCTTAACAAAAATCAAAGAATAAGATAAGATAAATAAGTTTAAACATAAACCCCTACCAAAATATGGTTTTTACTAGATATCGGGGTAGCCATAAGCTCCTTGAAGTTTGATATGCCAAGTAAGGAAGCAAAAGCTCTTCTTTTCCTTTGACCAGGAATTTGGTTTTCTCAAGAACAGGTATGAGGAGGCTTTTTCTTGAAAAAATAATGGTGTATTTGTGTTTGTTAGGTGTAAGAGCTATGGAAAAGTGTATTTATTTGTTAGATTTTGTGGAGAATTGAAGGAGTTATGGGGTGGAAATGGTGGAGGAAGATAGTGGTGATGGAGGATGAAGATGAGAGAGTTTGGTAGAGTGTTTTTGAAAAATAAAATGTGATTATGTGAGTGGAGTGGGTGGAGCTGCACACTAATGATGGAAAGTGGGTGGTTGAGTTTTTTATTTGTTTGTGCTGTGGTTGGATTAGGTTTAGGGGTATTTTAGGAATTAGGTGAAGAGGTAGGTAGATTAGGTAGAAAATGTATTAAAAAACAAGTGTAGTGATTTGTGATTTCATCAAATCTCTTTGTCATTATGCCGCTACACTTTTAACTAATGGTAATTAGATAATTAGTAACTCTTTAGATATTCTTGAATAATTAAATGCACGTTATTTCCTTAATTATTTTGATTAGGCTAAATTAGCACTATATGGGACAAAATGGTAATTTTACATAAAAACTCTCCAGAACTCACCCAAACATCAAACATCCCCTCAATTTAACATATCAAATTCCGCTTATAAGGTTCTTGTGGTTAATCCTACATTAAATTACCTCAACGGCATTTTTGTAATTTTACAGAGAAAATTTAGGAATTGAAATTTTCACAATGATTGCTATTTAAAACACATATAGTCCCTTTCAAATATTAAACTAAAACTTTGAGGATAGCTGAGGCTAAAGTGCCTCGATTCTAAATGGAAAAATGATCTCAAAGGCATTTTGGTCATTTTGCATAGAAGGAAAAATTGGGGCATTACAATGTACTCATTCTGCCCTATAAGGTAATGAGGGAGGGGAGATTCCAATTTCAATAAAATTGGTTAGCTCTCAAGAGGTGATGGATGGGCACATGACACAACCTCCATAGCTAATATCTCAACCATAGAATCTTCCTTTGCAAGTCTAGTAGTCCCATAATCATTAGTCAACTCTACAAACTCATGAAACTCTACACACATCTTTAAACCGCATAAGGTGTTGAATTTCTCCAACTGGAATCTCTGAAGGGCTTGTATCCAAGGTGCAATCACTCACATCATTGACATCAACACTATCTATATCTTCACCACAATCAGGGTCATCAAAACTGGCAAGTGGAGTGCAAGGAACATCAAGTGTCCTCTTAACCAATTCCTTGTGTGGTGTTTCACCCATATTTTTATGCCCCTGTTGAGTGTACCACTACTTTGGTTGGAACTGGCATTGCATTTGGAATTTGAGAAGAACTCAATTGCTGGACATATGAGTTCTACAACTCAATTATGTCATTCATCATCTCTTGCAAGGCTTGTGAATTTTGAGCACCCTAAAATTGATAAAATTGTGACTGAATCTCCAATATCATCTTTTATTAATCCATTATCAATTTCATCATATTCAGAAGTGAAACATCTAAGTTGGTGGAAGAGACTAGTGGTGCAAGTGCTTGGGTAGTGTATGTAAGCGATTACTAATAGAGAGTTGGAGATGGTTAGAATTATTGCTGGAAGTATGAGGGTTGATATGGTTCAACACATATCTCTGGTTTATACAAACATACCAATCGGATTGCCACATAATAGGGTAAGCTTCAGATCCTTGTTGTGACTCATTTCTTTGATATGGGTCATCGTTAACAACTTAGGTGCTTGCAACATTACAATAACTGTATGGTTGATAACTAAAAGATGTGTTAGTGAACATGAACAATGAAGTGGAACAAGAAAATAATTAAAATAAAATAAATAAAATAAAAATAATATTTTTTAAAGCTAAAAAGAAAAAAATTAAAATTAAAAGAAAATAGAAAGATTAAAACAAAATTAAATTAAATTAAATCAAGAAATTTTAATATAAATAAATAAAAATAAAATAAAATGGAAAAAATAAAACAAATAGAATAAAATAAAAAGAATAGGAAAAATAAAATAAAATAATAATAAAAAAAGAATCAGCACTACTTTCCTGGCAACGATTCTAAAATTTGATTTGAGTTGTCACTACCCATGACAAATTAAAATCATTTTAATTACTAAATTACACAAAAAATCCAGTTAGGTGCAATATAGGTCGTCTCATGTGGATGTGTTCTAATTGATTCAAGGAATTTGTTTGGGGGGGTGTTTAAAGTTGTTGAAAGCAAAATTAAATTGAGAAAATATTATGAGAAGAATTACTTGCACATTGAGTCCTTCAAATGAAAAATTGTTTAATTATTGGTTCAAAAGATGAATTCATGGATGTGTTTACTTTCATTAATTATGTTTTCACACAACAATGATATAATTATACTTAATGGTCACACAATCGCACACCCATTAAGGGTTTGACTAACACATGCATAGTAATCCATAATCATAGTTCTATGAGTCGGGTTTAATTACCAATTACAACAACCTAATTTTCCAATGGAGTTAATTCCAATCCCTTACCAATTAGATGTAATTTAATCAAATCACCAAAAATGCCCCAATGGAATTCTAATCATGCATGTAGATGAACACAACATCAGCAACTCTAAAAAAAATAACTGCAATAATTCATACAACCAATATTAAAAAGAGATGACAAAAGGGAGAGAAAAACCACCATAAGTTGCAATTAAAGCAAGAACCTCAAGAATAGTCTCAATTTTTAGTTATCCTTACACAAAGTAAAGAAAATTACTCCTCCATTGGTGGAGGATCACAATCAATGTTGAGGACTACAATTTCAATCCTAAATGGGAGCCAAAACAAGGACTGGAAACTTCCAAAACCTAGAAAAAGAGTAAGAGAGAAGATAGAGTAGAAAGAGAAAGTTCTTGATGGCAAAAATAATAACAATAAGCCAAAGGTGTCTACAATGTTTGACCTATTTTCCTATTTATAATGTAACAAAAAATAACATAAAAAAGGGCCAAATAGGTTAAATCGCAATTGTTGATGCTAGGCTATGGATGCACAACCGATTGGGGTGGTCAATTACAAAAATCTAGAACTAACGCCTTCTCTCACTGCTGGGCGGTCATAGACTCCTTGGTGTAGTCCGTTGCACACTTGTAAGCCTATTTTGAGGCTCAAAATGTTTGATCTAGCTCTTAGACCTTTATAGCCCTTTGAATAAGCATTCCAATGTCATAAGAATCACCTCAATTAGACATTTGCAGCTCAGAGATATTAGCAAAATATGAACTAGAGGTTAGCTTAGACAGCATCACAACATTAACAACCATTAATTTTGTAACTCGATGTTCATCAAGATGCTCTTAGAATTGTGTTTTGAGCTTAACATGAAAGTTTTAGATTCTTGACCTTTCCAAAACATTTTTATTTGTCTTAGTTCGAACCTATAAAGAGATATATGAATTTTCCATTACAATACTTCCTGTAAATAAGCATAGAAGTCTTCTATTTAGCTCATCAAATTCTCCCAAATTGAACACTTCTATAAGCTCCATGCACCTATATGGTCTTCATACACCAACACGGGAAGTCCCTTAAAGTAAATAACACTCACAAAACAAAATTAAAACAGACGCTCTAAAGTATGTTTATTCATTAAAATGGCGCATGTAACCATGATTTCACACAATAATGCACTTGTAATCCCAGGGTACACGTGTCCCTAGACAAGCCCAGTATAGCCTTAAGGTTCCCTGAGACCCACATATATTGCCAAGAAGGCCCAGATGTGTGAAGGACCAAGAGATATGGAGCTAAGATTGTTGCTGTAGAATTATGCAGTCAACCCCTTTAGTGTGAGTCAAGCTCACTCCAGCAAGGACCCAAAATTTGATAGATGCCTAAAATGACACATTTTCACTAAACGACCTCTTCCCTATATTTATATGCATTCCTAGGCCTCAAATGAAAACCCGAACCTTAACCCAGAAAATCTCTTCCTCCATCCTTACTCTTAAGCCCATTGAATCTTACTTCCTCAAAGCTTCAAGGTAAGAGATTTATGCTATTTTATGCTCCATTTCCTTCTATTAATCCCGATTATTTTTTTAATTCATAATCCTATGTTAATTAAAATTAATTGGGTTTAATTAGGGATTAATTTCCTTAATTAATTAGATAATGAATAATTAGACATTCGTCTCTTAGCAATTTGAATGCATGTTTATGTTAGTTGTTGTGTTCATTTATTTAAATGTTAAGGATCAGAGTGTTTTGAAAATTTAGAACTCCCTCCAATCCAAATTTCAAGACACGTCATTAAAATAAAATTTACTTGCATGAGTGGTGTTTGAAAGATAGTATTTAATTATAGGTTTGGATTAATTTAATTATTAATTAATGCCGTTATGTATGAAATTACTTAATTGCCCTTACCAACCCCTATCACATTACACCAACATACCTTCTCCACTAATAATTAAAAAAAAAAAAAAACCTACTCCCTATGTGAATGCAACGGTGCCTCCTCCCCCACTTCACATTTCTTTTTTTTTTTCCTTCCTTTCAAAACACCCACCTCCACCTTCATCCCCTTCATTCCCTCCTTCTTCCTCAAAACTTCAAGAACCATGGCACCCTAACCTCAATCCTACCTCTATTCTCTTCCTAAAATCTAAAACACCCAAGGCCATCACTATCTCCATCTCTAAGAGCACAAGGCTCTCCCCTTGGCAATATAGGCAACGGCCTTAGGAGGAAGAAGGGAAGACGTTTTGCTTCCTTCCATATCCACAAGCCTCAAGGAAGCTCTATCCTCTTAGTCCTCCATATCATTTTATTAACTTCCAGTTGCTTTGTTCTTTTTGGGCTGTCACAAAGATGAGTCTTTGATACTTTAGTTCACATATTCATGCTTGAATTTTGCTAACTATGGCGTCAACGCTTTAATGATCGTTGTTTTGCTCTGCCTAGCCCTTAGAGACCAAAAATGACTATGAAATAGTTGGTCATGGTTCTTGAATAATTCCTAAGTTTTAGTACTCATAATAGATCCAAGAATGTAATGTAAAGCTACCTTTTTTGTGTGTGTGTCACAAGTAGCACCTATTGTTGCTGGAAAATTAGCAAAGTGAATGGATATGATTGAAGCATTCTAAGATAATCTTAAGTTACTATACACCTTAATTTACTTAAAGGCCATTCTAGGACATGGGTGTTGGTGGGCTTCTCCTCAAGAGGCCCAACAACTTACAATATAAAAAAATGAAAGAAAAAAAAAGGAAAACCGAAGAACAAAAACAAAAAAAAAGGAAAACTGAAAAACAAAAAAAAAAGGAAAAGCCAAAAGAACACTCCAGTGCATTTTGAATTGAGAAATTGGAAAAACACGAAGCCATGAAGGAATAGCGCCGCGCGGAGAAGAAAAGGGCACTGCGGGGTTCATCATCAGACTAGTAAACGTTCTCCGTTTATCATGAAAATTTAGTATGTTGTTCCTGATGTTAAGCTTGATACTTTGATATAGCTTGTTAATTTTGTTACCTTCTTTGGTGGTTATTTTGTGATACCCACATTGTGAAGTTATATGGTTGTGTTCTGCCCATTGGGTGAGTATTTTGTTGATTATTGAGATGCCCTAGTGCTCCTGGAAGACTGATTATATTCACATTGATCATAGTGGAAGTTTTTGCTGGACTAGGTCCAGTGGGTTTTTTGTCCCTCTATTTGGGGGTTTTCCCACGTTAAAATTGTGTCTCTTGTTTTATATTTCTGCCAAATTATTATACTACCTAGAGTATTTTTGGTACTACCTATTTAACTACAAGGTGGGGGAAATATTTGTTGCTTCCACTGTTAATAAAGGTTCATTCCTAAGATTTCTCCAACAAAGTGGTATCCAGAGCTTTGGTTTTTTTTTATCTGATTAAATGGAGAAACATCAAGGGCCAAATATGATCAAGTTAAATTCCAAAAATTACTCATTTGGAAGACCTCATGGAAGACATGCTATCCAGCAAGGATTTGTATGATCTAATTGAGGTAGATAAATATAAGCCTGATAAGTCTGAAGCCAAATGGAACAGAATGAATAGAAAAGCTATTGCTTTGATTAGGCAGTGGTTGGATCTCAAGTGTGTATCCACATGTTGACAAAGAAACTAATGCTCAGAGCATGTGGCAGAAATTGGAGATTTATATGAGAGGAAGAATGTGCAAAATAAGGCATATTTGATTGAAGCTGGTAAATATGAAATATAAAGAAGGTGATTCAATGCCAAATCATTTGAGTAGCTTCCAGGAGATTGTCAATCAGTTGACAACCAATGAGATTACATTGCTGATGAGTTGAAAGCATTGTTGTTGTTGAGTTCTTTGCCTGACAATTGGGAAGTCCTGGTTGTGACATTGACTAACTGACTCCAAATGGGAAGTTGACGTTATCAATGGTTAAAGAAAGCATGTTGAATGAAGATGCCAGAAAGAAGAGAGCTGATTAGTTAGTCTCCACCCAGTCAGAAGCACTTGTTGTAAAGTCATGAGGAGAAGCAGAGTAAAGACCTCATAATACTAACAGGTCAAAGGAGGGGTAAGTCCAAGACAAGAAAAGAATTTAATTGTTATCATTGTGGCAAGCTGGGACACATCAAGAAGCATTGCAGGTACTTGAAAAGAGAGAAATCAAGAGAAAAGATGAAGACAAAAATAGTAACAATGATAAAGATACTGCTCCTGTTGCATATGATGATGTCCTTGTTCTACATCATGAGAACTTCATAAATCTTGCATGTGATGATTCTAGTTGGATCATGGATTCTAGTGCCTCATGTCATGTTACTCCTAGGCGTGAGTTTTTCTCTACTTATATGCTGGTGACTTTGGCAGAATAAGGCTAGGAGATGAAAGGATATGCAAGATTGTTTGTATGGGAGATGTGTGGCTTGAAACTAGCATGGGTTGTAGATTACAGTTGAAGAATGTTAGGCATGCGCCTGATATGCGTCTTAGCTTGATGTCAATCAAAGCATTGGACTAAGAAGATTACTACACTACCTTTGGTGGTGGGAAATTCAAAATCACCAAAGGGTCACTAGTTGTTGCAAGAGAAATAGTAGTTTCACTCTCTCTACCAAGTTGCTCGGAAAGTTGTGCAAAGAGAAGGTGAATGTTGTTGATGATTCCTCTTCAGACTTGTGGCATATGCATCTTGGCCACTTGAGTGAAAAAGGACTTGGCGTTCTAGCCAAGAATCAGTCTCTTCCAATAAAAGGTACATCTTTAAAGACTTGCACTCATTGTTTTGTTGGAAAGCATGCTAGAGTAGCTTTTCATTATTCAGACCTCATAGGAGACCACATGTGCTAGATTTGGTTCATCCTAATGTTTACTATGGACCCAAAAACACTAGGAGGTGCATCATATTTTGTGACTTTTATTGATGACCATTCTCGGAAAGTGTGGGCTTTTGTTTTGAAATCTAAAGACCAGGTACTCGGAGTTTTCAAGAGCTTCCATGCAAGTGTTGAAAGAGAAAAAGGAATGAAACGGAAATGTGTCCGAGCATATAATGGTGGTGAGTACAAGGGTCCATTTGAAGACTATTGCAGAGAAATGGGATTAGGCTTGAGAAACAGCTCCTAAGACTCCTCAACATAATGGAGTTGCAGAGAGAATGAACCATACTATCAATGACAGGAATAAGGTGTATGCTCTCTCATGTAAAGTTGTCCAAATCCTTTTGGGGTGAAGTAATGAGAGCTGCAGTGGATTTGATTAACCTTTCTCCTTCAGCTCCTCTAGATGGTGATGTTCCATAAAGAGTATGGACAGGGAAAGATGTCTCACACAGTCACTTGAGAGTGTTTGGTCAGGGCCTTTGTTCATGTTCCAAGAGATAAAAGGTCCAAGCTTGATGGGAAGTCCAAGCAGTGTATCTTCATTGGTTATGGCCACAAGACTTTGGTTAGGATTATGGATTCTGCGAGTAAAAGAATAATCAAAAGCCGAGATGTGATCTTTCTTGAAGACCAAACCATTGAAGATTTTGAGAAGTTAGATAAGCCAGTGTCTATTGCTATAAGTAACAGTGATGTTGATCAGAGTCTCCTCCTAGTACTCCTGTTGATGGGGAGATGCAGAGGTTGATAATGGGAATACAGGTAATGAGCTTACACCTACTCTTGAGGTGCCAATTGAGCAAGTTCCACCAGAACCACTAGTTGAGCCACAATTGAGAAGATTTACAAGACCGCATCAACCTTCTAAGAAATACCTTCAGATGAGTATGTGACTATCACGATAGTGGGGAGCCAGAGAGCTACCAAGAGGCTATATCTGATGAGCACAAAGACAAATGGTTGAAGGCCATGCAAGAGGAAATGAATTCTTTGCATGAGAATCACACCTTTGAGTTGATGAAGTTGCCAAAAGGTAGAAAAGTACTCAAAAATAAATGGGTGTTTAAGCTAAAAATTGAAGATAATGTCTCACAACCAAGGTACAAAGCAAGGTTGGTTGTGAAAGGTTTTGAGAGAAAAAAGGAATTGATTTTGAAGAGATTTTCTCACCAGTGGTAAAGATGTCCTCTAGTTGAGTTGTGCTTGGTTTAGCAGTAAGCTTGAATTTAGAGGTTGAACAGCTTATGTGAAGGGCATTCCTTCATGGTGATTTGGAGGAAGAAATTTATATGGAACAACCAAAGGGTTTCAAGGTTAAGGGAAATGGACTTGTGTGCAAATTGAAGAAAAGTCTATATGGCCTCAAGCAAGCACCAAGGCAATGGTACAAGAAATTTGATTCTTTCATGGCAGATCATGGGTATAGTAAGACCACTTCGGACCATTGTGTATTTGTTAAGAAATTCTCTGATGGTGATTTCATAATTCTCTTGCTTTATGTGGATGACATGTTGATTGTTGGTCATGACAACAGAAGATTCAGAGTCTTAAGAATGACTTGAGCAAGTCCTTTGCTATGAAGGACTTAGGTTCTGTAAAGCAAATCCTTGGCATGAGGATCACTCGTGACAGGAAGAATGGTAAGTTGTGGTTATCTCAGCAAAAGTACATTGAAAAGGTGTTGGAGAGATTTAACATGAGTAATTCAAAGCCTGTTAGTACTCCACTTGCTGGTCATTTCAAGTTGAGTTCACAACAATGCCCTACAAGTGAGAAAGAAAAAGAAGAGATGAAGAAGGTTCCATATGCGTCTGAGTTGAGTTTGATGTACGCTATGGTATGTATAGGCCAGATATTGCTTATGCTGTTGGTGTTGTTAGTCGGTTTCTCTATAATCCTGGTAAGGATCATTGGTAAGCGGTGAAGTGGATTTTTAGGTATTTGCGGGCACTTCAGAGTTTGTTGTGCTTTGGTAGTGGCCAGCCTGTTGGATGGTTACAAGATCGATATGGTTGGTGATCTTGATTCTAGGAAGTCTACTTCTGGGTCCTGGATGACTTTTGTAGGGGGAGCTATGTCATGGAGTCCAAACTTCAAAAGTGTGTTGCTTTGTCATCCACTGAGGCCGAATATATTGCTATTCCTGAAGCTTCAAAAGAACTCTTGTGGATACAAAAATTCCTACAAGAGTTGGGCCTTGATCAAGAGAAATTTGTATTATTTTGTGATAGCCAAGTGTTATCCATTTTACGCAAGAACTCGACATTTCATTCCAGGTCGAAGCACATAGAGGTGTGGTATCATTGGATACGTGAAGCACTGGAGATGAAGTTGCTTTCATTGGAAAAGATCCATGTTGATGACAATGGTTCAGATATGATGACTAAAGCTTTGCCAAGGGTGAAGGTTTCTTGCAAAGAGAAGGCAAGCTTAGTGGAGAGTGCATCCCCACTTGAAGTCGGGGAGATTTGTTGGTGGGATTCCCTCCTCAAGGGGCCCAACAACTTACAATATAAAAAAAAGAAAGAAAGAAAAAGGAAAACCGAAAAACAAAAAAAAAAAGGAAAAGCCAAAAGAACGCTACAGTGCATTTTGAATTGAGAAATTGGAAAAACACGAAACCGTGAAAGAATAGCTCTATGCGGAGAAGAAGAAAAAATGCACTGCGGGGTTCATCATCGGGTAAACGTGCTCCGTTTATCATGAAAATTTAGTATGTTGTTCCTGATGTTGAGTTGATACTTTGATATAGCCTATTAATTTTATTGCCTTCTCTGGTGGTTATTTTGTGATACCCACATTGTGGAGTTATATGGTTGTGTTCCGCATATTGGGTGAGTATTTTGTTGATTGTTGAGATACCCTAGTGCTACTAGGAAGACTAATTGTATTCCCATTGATCATAGTGGAAGTTTTTGTTGGACTAGGTCTTATGGGTTTTTTGTCCCTCTATTAAGGGTTTTCCCACGTTAAAATTGTTGTGTCTCTTATTTTATATTTCTACAAATTATTATCCTCCTAGAGTATTTTTGGTACTACCTATTTAACTGTGGGGGAAATATTTGTTGCTTCCCTGTTAATAACAGGTTCATTCCTAAGATTTCCCCAACAATGGGTGCTTATTGCTTATTTTGTTCCAATTCATAATGTAATTTTGTTGTCTTGTTGAGTCATGCTTTGTTATTCATGAAATGGCCTTATTTGAGGCGAAAACCTTTTCTTTTATATATGAAAATTGGGGTTTAATTTCCTCAAATTGAAATACCAATTTATGGACCTATCATTGACAGGGCCATGTTTGAAGTTTATATTTTTGATGTGTTCAACTAAGATGTATGTACTACACTTTGATCATCAAAATCATAATTTCCTATATGATAGTTATTCCTAAAAGAAGTAAATTTACATATCACAAAATAATGCATTAATTCTTATACAAGTGACATTCTTTCTAAATTGTTGCTACCCTTATAGTTTCTACTATGCATTGATCAAGTTTGACTCATATTTACAAGTGCACTCAACAAATTTTAAATCCTTTACTATTTTGATACGTAACATTGGCCTCATGGTTTTCAAGGGGTTTGAGGGGTGGATTATTTTGTTTTGATTGGAAAAGAGAGGAAGAATGATCTCATTTTGTTTGAGGACCCTTGGTGCACAATGTAAGCATTGGGGCTGTATAGAAATTCTCTTTGTTTTTTTTTTTATTGAAAAGTCATGACATCTTAAAATTGAATGGGACTTTGTGTGTGGGTGTTGGTATTTGGTTCAAAATCAGTCTTTATTGAAACTAGAAATCATATTAACATGTACAGTGTTTCAAAAAAAAAAGGGAAATGGAAGAAGAAATCACAACACCTGGTTTGCTTGTAAAATTGGTGGTTTGGACTTGAAGTAATAAACTTGGAAATGTCTTGGTGTGTTTTGGCTATTGCATAATTAAGAGCTATAATGACCTTGTGCTATTTGGAACTATTTTGTGACATGTTTAGCTGGGTCTGGTCCTTTCTTTCCAATTGGTTTAGTCCCATTTATATTATGCATTGAGTGGCTTTCAATTTGAAATGTTAAATGATGGAAATTTACACTTTGTCAGTAAAACACATAAAGTGGTATGCTTATGTCTCCTAACAACCTATGAGACTTTTACATGATCTTGGAACATAAGATTGAAGGAAGTCAAACTTAATGTTCAGTGGTCTTCCCTCTATCCCCATTTAAATCTAGCCATGGCTAGTTAGGTTGAGCTTATCCTAGGTGATAGGTGATTTAGAGTGTAGATGACAGTTAAATCCGGGGCGGTGATTCTATTGGTCAAGGTGACATGAGAGGGTGATATATTACAGGAATTAAAGTTAGTAAATGAAAATGCTAGAGAAAGTGTTATGTCTTGATTCTTTTACTCCTTCATTCTATGTGTTTTTATAGGCTAATCAAGATATGTCTCAGGATTATTATTTGTTAAATCAAGAATTTTTACAAGACTTCAAATATGTGTCACTTTGAGACTTTTATTTTACGACCTAATTAAAACGAACTAAGGCATGCTCACTTATTTTGAAATTAAACCGAAGTGACTGGAGATGACAACAATGACACTTAAATTGTTTTATTAATTTACTGAGATTCCTTTGGATTCTCACCCTTTTTTTCCTTTTTCCATTTCGTCTTCAAAAGGTCCAGAAACCAGGATCCTGGAGTCCTTTGAATTCTTGACATTGGAGCTAGACCATGGTTAGAGACTCTATTATTATTATCTCCTGCATATTTTGTATTTGTCTCTTGAGCATGTACTATTGACCCTCATGTATATTTTCTTTATTTTGAGATTTCTACGCCTTATGGATGACTATAAGATTCCCTGCCTTACCACCTTCTTAGCTAGGATTTATTTATGGTTTGTTCCTTACTAGGATACTAAGTTATGTTCGAATGGTTTGTATTAGGTGTGGTAGTCCTTTCATGGATCCATGCCCTTCTATGATATATTAGTACCTTATTTATGTTATGATGTGAAAGCACGTGTTGTTACATGTTTATGATATCCAGGATTTGTGCTGTTATGTGTTATTATTATGGAAATATTGTTTTGCTCACAGGTTGCATTAGTTTGAGTTATGTATTAATGAATAAGGTTCTTGATGTTTTAAGTTTCAAAAAAAAATTATCCTTTATTTTTTGCTAATAACTAGGGTGTTACATTTTGGTATCAGAGTAGGTCAATCTTGATAGAGCCTAAGGATTGGTCCTACTATGCGTTTGATGCATAGAACGATAGTTATGCCATGCTTAAATGTCTTATATGTATGATAGGCTGAGAGTATAATTACATGATTGTTATTCTTATGTGTCACAGTTGCTAGCTCCCTAAGCATGAGTATTGAGATTAATCACCTCAGTGTTACCCTGTTGGTGTGCTTAGGGACTGATAACACCCAACAGACATCAGAGGCACTGAGATAGTGGCCCCATTAAGAACCAGCACCTAGACATGGCATTGGATGCCTTGCAAGACATTGCTTCAACTATGCACATGATGGACTGGATAGATAAGGCGAAGAATTTGAAGAATATAAGGTTCTCCCAGCTCAGGGGCCAACCCTCCAACTTTTTTAGGCACCTTCCATCCCAACATTGTAAGATGGGTGGATTAAGATCATGGAGAAGATATTCATTGTGGTTCTTTATTCAAAGGAGTAGAAAGTGTCATATGCCACATATATGTTGGAGAGGAAGAGAGTATTAGTGGAATGATGCTAAGAGGGTACTTGCGGCAATTAGTATGCCTATCATTTGGCAGGGGTTCAAGGCTAGTTTCTATGAGAAGTACTTCCCGTAGTCAGCAAGAATGCCAAAGAAGTTAAGTTCCTACAGCTAAATAGGGAAAGATGACAGTGCTTGAGTATACTTCCAAATTTGAGGAGCTGATCAAGTTCTCCTACTTGTACCATGGAAACCCCAATGAAGAGTGGAAGTGCATCATGTATGAGAATGGGTTGAGGCCATAAATCAACAATGCAATAGCACATCTTAAGACCTGGAGTTTGCCACTTTGGCAAACAAATGTCGAATTGTGGAAGAGAGCTAGAAGAAGCTAGTCACAGCTTAGTGGAGGAGCATTGGAGTAAGTTGCACCACAAGCATAGAGGTTCAAGCCAGAGACTATAGGCCGCTAATCCAAAGAGGTCACCCTCATCCTAAGGGGAACGCAGGCAGAGGACATCTTGCTCTTCCCTCCCGTCCTACACCAGGAACAGTGCCACAGCCTTCTTTTCTTACCCAAAGTATGGCAAGAACCATGGTGATTGTTTGTGTCTTTATGGCCAGAACATGTGCTTCAAGTATGGCAAGCCAAGCCACATGGCTTAGGAGTGTAACATGAGGACTCAGGAGCCTACATCTTTTGCAGCTTACATCGGGCCATATCTTCACCATGAGAGATGAGAATGCCCTTCTATCTAGTGACCTAATTCAAGGTAAGTGTAAAGTGAATGGTAATACCTTAGTTGTGCTTTTTGATTCTGGTGCTATACATTCTTTCATTTTACATGACCATGCTAAATCCTTGTGTTTGCCTATCTCTTAACTTCCTTTTGATTTGACAATCTCCACACCTATTGCTAAACCCATAAAAATATGTCTTTGTTATTTGAGTTGTCATTTTAACATTGATGGTAGATCCTTTATATTTAATCTCATATGTTTGCCTATGTTGGTTTGGTATGATTCTTGATATAGATTGGTTATTCACTCATTATGTTTTGCTTAATTGCCATGCCAAGTATGTTGTTTTCCCTGTGAAGTATGTCTTACCCATAAAACTTGCTCATCTCTTAAATTTCGTAGAGTTAAAATTTTGTAAGGTTGAAAGTAGAGTATTTGTGCTTTTATCTACTATTGAGGTGGAACTGAGCAAACCTTAAAGGACATTAGTAGTGAGAAAATGCCCTAATGTTTTTCTTGAGGTGATACATGAGTTTACCCAGCTGAGGGAGATTGAGTTTACCATAGATCTTGTCCTAGAACTGGACCCATATCCATAGCTCCTTATAGAATGTCCCCTTTGGAGTTAGTCGAGCTTAAAACCTAATTAGAGCACCTCTTAGAGAAGTTTGTTAGGTCTAGTGTCTCACCTTGGGGAGCCCCAATTTTTTTTGTGAAAGAAAGATGGAAACATTAGATTGTGCATAGATTATAGACAGCTCAATAAGGTGCATGAAGAATAAGTACCTTTTACCAAGATAGATGATTTGATAGACCAGGAGGAGCAGTGGTGTTTCTAAGATTGGTTTGAGATCAGGGTATTATCATATCCAAGTTAAAAGGAAGACATACCTAAGATGGCATTTCGAACTCGTTATGGGCATTACGTGTTAACATCATGTCTTTTGGACTGACTAATGCTCCAACAATATTCATGGACTACATAAATAGGATCTTTAGACCCTATTTGGATAAGTTTGTAGTAGTCTTCATAGATGATATTCTTATCTATTCGAGGACCCATGAGGAGCATGAGAGCCACTTGAGAGTAGTGTTCCAGATCTTTAAGGAAAAGAAATTCTTTCCTAAGTTATCAAAGTGTGAGTTTTGGATGCCAGAGTAAAGGTTTTAGGACATGTTGTATTTAGAGAAGGAATATCAGTGGACCTAGTAAGATAAGGCTGATGAGTTAGGAGAGACCAACTATGGTGACCAAGATCGGGAGCTTTTTAGGCTTAGCTGGCTATTATTATAGCTTCATAAAGGGTTTTTCTCAAATTGTATTACCCTTGATGAAGCTTACTAGGAAGGATGCCCCTTTTAGGTGGATAGAAGAGTGTGCGAGTAGCTTCTTGGAGTTGAAGTAGAAGTTGACCATGACTCCTGTGCTTATCTTGCCTAACCCTAGTGAGCCTTTTGAGGTTTACTGTGATGCCTCTAGTGGAGGTTTAGGTTGTGTGTTGATACGACACCATTAGGTGGTGGCTTATGCCTCACAGGAGTTAAAGCCCCATGAAGCCAATTACCCTACCCATGACCTTGAGCTTGTAGCAGTGGTGCTTGCACTTGAAAATGTGGAGACATCACCTTTTTAGTGTGAGGTTTGAAGTTTTCTCCAATCATAAAAGGTTGAAGTATCTTTTTTATCAAAAAGAGTTGAACATGAGAGATAGGAGATGGATGGAATTCCTCAAGACTATGACTTTGGGTTGAATTATCATCCTAGCAAGGCCAATGTAGTGGCTTATGTCCTGAGAGGAAAGTCATGCATATCTCTCATATAATGGTGAAAGAAGTTAAACTCATAGAGAAGTTTAAGGACCTCAACCTTGGAGTGACCCTTACCTTTAGTAGTATGAAAGTGTGTCCATTGACTGTGTTTAGCAGTTTTAGGGAGCAAATTGCTCAAGCTCAAAAGGAGGATGAGGAGTTTAAACGGTAGTTCAGGCAATTGAAGAAGGGAAAGTCAAGGATTTTGCTTTGGATGACAAAGATGTATGGAGGTTTGAAGGCTGAATTTATGTACTGGCAAGTGGTGACCTCCAAAGAATATTCTAGAGGAGGCACATAAAAGCCAATTCACTATTCATCCCAGTGCCAAAAAGATGTACTAAGATTTAAAGATGTTCTGTGATATGGGATGAAGAAGGACGTACAGAATTAGGTAAGCAAGTGTTTGGTGTGCTAGCAGGAAAAGCCCCCAGGTGGAAGTGGAGAGAATCTCTATGGATTTTATGGTGGGTTTGCCTAGAACCTAAGTTGGCCATGATGCTATATGGGTGATAATTGACGATTGACAAAGTCCTATCAATTTTTGTCCATTAGAGCGACATATTCCTTGGATAAGTTGCCCAACTCTACATTCAAGAGATTGTAGAGAGCTACATGGAATGCCATCGATGATAATCTTGGATTGTTATCCATGATTTACGTTATTTTTTTGGGATCCATGTAAAAGTCTTTTAGGATGAGATTGTGCCTCAGGATATTGATTATGCCTAGCAGAATGGTCAATCTATAGATCTAAACCTTGGACAACATGTTGAGGGCTTATGCACTTAATGAAAAAGGAAGTTGGGATAAGTATCTTCCTCTAGTTGAGTTTTCATACAATAATAGTTTCCATGCTAGCATTGGGATAGCCCCATATGAACCCCTTTATGGAAAAAAATGTCAGCTTACCCTTTGTTGGTAAGAACTAGGTGAGAGCAGTGTGCTAGGACCTGACCTTGTGAAGCAAACCATAAAATAGATAAAGAGGATTAGGGAAGGAATCCAAACTACTCAAGTTGTCAGAAAGTTATGCTAATAAAAGAAGGAAACCTTTAGAGTTCCAAGAGGGTGAGCATGTGTTCCCCAAGATCACTCATACAACATGCATAGGACGTGCTATAAGACTAAAAAGTTGAGTCCTAGGTTCCTTGGACCTTTTCAAATTCTTCAAAGAGTTGAGTTAGTTGCTTAACCTTACCTCCCAATCTTTCAAATCTCCATAATGTCTTCCATGTCTCCCAATTATGCAAATATTATTCTATTTAAGTCATGTTCTTGAACCAGAACAAATGCAACTAAGGAATGACCTAACTTTTAACCTTCCTGACACAATCATCGATAAGGGTGTCAAGCAATTACGCAATAAGATAGTGCCCTTGGTGAAGGTGGCTTAGGGAGGAGGTGTTGTAGAGGAACTCACTTGAGAGCTAGAAACAGAGATTTGATGCCTTCACCCAGTTGTTTACGGTATGAATTTGAGAACGAAATTCTTTTTAAGGACGAGAGAAATGTAATACCCCAATTTTTCTTGTAGTCATAATTATTTGTTAATTAAAATTAATTGGGTTTAACTAGGGATTACTTTCATTAATTAATTAGATAGTGAATAATGAAGCATTCTTCTTTAGCAATTTGGGTGCACGTTTATATTAGTTGTTGTGTTGATTTATTTAAATGTTAAGGATTAGAGTGTTCTAAAATTTGGAATTCCCTCCAATCTTAAATTTCAAGACACATCATTAAAATAAAATGTACTTGGATAAGTGTTGTATGAAAAATTTTATTTAATTATAGTCTTGGGTTAATTTAATTATTATTTAGTGCCTTTATGTATGAAATTACCTAATTGTCCTCACATACCCCTATCATATTACACCAACACGCCTTCTCTACCAACAAAAATAAAAGAAACCCTACTCCCTAAGTGAATGCAACGCCTCCCTCCCCCACTTCACGTTTCTTTTTTTTTTTTTCCTTCCTTTCAAAACACCCACCTCCATCTTCATCACTCCTCTATTCTCTTCTTTTTCCTTAAAGCTTCAAGAACCATGGCACCCTAACCTCAATCCCACCTCCATTCTTTCCCTAAAATCTAAACATACCCAAGGCCACTACCATCTCTAACGCCCCAATTTTCTCCGTGTACAAATGACCAAAATGCCCCTGAGGTCATTTTACCCGAAAATGAGGATCGCCAGGACGACCATCCTGAGGGACGTTTTGATGATGATAGGGGATTATATGTATTATGTGTGTTAATAGAGCAGAAGAATCTCATTTTTTAGTTCCGATGCGCAAAATTACCAAACGCCCATGTGGCTAATTAACACCAATTTGTGTGCCGTTAGCCTAACTTCACCAAAAGGTTTTAAATGAGCTTTTTTAGTAATGTTTAATGTTAGGTTAAGCCTAGGTAATCCCGGAGGTTTTTAAAAAAAATTACCATTTTGCCCTAGCTAGGTGCATTTTGGGCCTAATGATGTGATTAGCAAAACCTAAGCAATATTAGGCTCTAATTAAATATTAGTAAATTCTAATTACTAATCTAGAGTCAAAATAATTAATTGAGGTTAATTAGAACCTAAGATTCTAGAGAAGCTCAAAATCCTTTTCTTGATTTAAAGACTTTATGTCACATTTTCATGAATAGTAAAGATTCCAATCAATTTCCTTAAATCATGGAAGTTGTCACATGATGAGATTCCTCCCTAATAAAGGTGGATTTGCATTAATCAAGTAAGACCACTCTTTAATCTTGTCTTGAACCACCTTAATTACCCATTATCTCACCTAAAACACAAATTACAACTCCTAATCCATGGCCTAACCAAATCAACTTCTAAACACACTTATAAACCAACATTAAAATGAGATTTTCTTCCCCCATTAGCCCTTAATTACAACCGGCCATACTCCCCAAAATCATCCATCACATGTTGAAAATTCAAATAAAATAAGCTTAAAGAATCATGCATGCCATACCTTGAACCATGCTTGCCCATACCTTGAACCATACCTAGTCATACCTTAAGTCATGCCTTGAGCCATGCCTTGAACGATTCCTTGCAAAGAGATATTTTTCTCTTCCTTGCCTTGTGTTTCATTTTCTACAAATAGGCATCAAGGAAAGCTTACAACACTTTGCTCATTTTTCACAACTTCTAAGCTTTCTTTCTCAAGCTCCAAGAATTCTTCTTCTTCTTCTTCTTTATTCTTCCAAGAATCACCATCATCCACCATTTCCTAAACACAAACCACCACACAAACACCATAAACCTTCCTCTAAACACATAACCTTTCCATTTCCAAGATCAAGAACCCAAGACAAACCTTTCTTTCTTTTCTTCTCCTCTTGGTCGAAACCATCATCTAGACCAAGGAGGATTTGTTCTTCTCATCTCAAGACCAAGCTTCTCTTTTTAAAAAGGAAAAACATCTTTGGTAGGGAGTTGTTTTAAAGTTTGATTTTATTTTCTTTGTCTTAAGATGTTAATATGTTGAAAACTTCTTTATTTATTTGTTTCTTCCTTTCCTTTTCCTTTCTCTTGTTTTTGGCCTGTTGTATATGATGAAGGAATCATAGCTTAATGATGAGGATCTTGGGTGTTGGTTGTAAAACCATCATTTATTTGACCTCTAAAGCTTGAAGGTTCCATTTTTAAGAAAGTTTTTAGCAAATGATATCATTATGTTGTTAAAGTGGTAATCTTGAGCCTAGGACTTAAAGAAATGCATTCATATTTATATTTCAAGTCCTTGCATTCATATTTATATTCCTTGCCTAGCATATTTACTTTTCAAGTTATCACTTAATAATTAATCTCAAAACCTACCTATCTCAACCTTGAAGTTGAGATGTGATTTAGAGTAAATACTCTAAGAGGCATAGAGCACTAAAATAAAGAAATGGACTTGCATTCATATTTATATTTCCTTGCCTAGCATATTTACTTTCCAAGTTATCACTTAATAATTAATCTCAAAGCCTACCTATCTCAACCTTAAAGTTGAGATGTGATTTAGAGTTAATACTCAAAGGCCTAGAGTACTAAAATAAAGAAATGGACTTGCATTCATATTTATATTTCCTTACCTAGCATATTTACTTTCCAAGTTATCACTTAATAATTAATCTCAAAACCTACCTATCTCAACCTTAAAGTTGAGATGTGATTTAAAGTAAGTATTCTAAGAGGCCTAGAGCACTAAAATAAAGAAATGGACTTGCATTCATATTTATATTTCCTTGCCTAGCATATTTACTTTCCAAGTTATCACTTAATAATTAATTTCAAAGCCTACCTATCTCAACCTTAAAGTTGAGATGTGATTTAGAGTGAATACTCTAAGAGGCCTAGAGCACTAAAATAAAGAATTGAACTTGTATTCATGTTTACAATTCTTGTCTAGCATATTTATTTTTCAAGTCATCACTAAAACTTAAATATGTAAAACTAGAGCTTGCATTCTTATATTTAATTTTAAGCTTTGCATAGCATATTTACATTTATTGCTATTAATCTAGAAAACTAATAATGAAGCTTGCATTACATATTTATACTTATGCCATCACTAAAAATTAATCTAGTGCTCAAGACTCACCATTTTAATTTACATGATGAACTTTGACTTATGAAACATATATATGTATATATATGTACATATATGTTGTTGAGTAAGGACATATTTTATTGAGTTCTTTAATTTTACCATCAATCTAAAGATTTCTAATTATGTGGCTAAGACCATAAAGATTTTCTTATGAGGATAACTTAGAGTTAAAAATGTGGATTGACTTGTTATTAAAGAATGCTGTGATATTTCCACATGCTTGAGAAGTTATGTATTATTGTGATTTTACGTGATTAGTTGTTTGAAATGCATATGAGATGTTATGATTTTACTTGAAATATTACAAAGTTGCATGTGAGCGAAAGTAAAGTATATGATATGGTTGTAGCCTTGCATCTTAACATGATATGTTTTATGATATTCTATGACTTCATGATCATATTGCATCATTATATGATATGCTAATGTGGAAATGATCATCTAGACTCCCTAATTAAAGGTTATGAGAGGTGATCCAAGAAAGTTGCATTTCTCATGACATGAAAGTGCATACTCATGATATGAAAGTAATATGTTTTCCCCTCTATTTCCCTATATTAAATCTAGCGACGGCTAGTTAGGATTAAGTTCATTCCTAGGTGATTGGTGAGGCGGAGTTTCGTGATGACGTTAAAAAAAATAGCTGAAGACGGTGAGTTGGTTGGATTTCGGTGATGACGTATGAGGGTGGAAATTAAGAAAGGAACTCGAAGAGTTCAAGCATGATAAAGTAAAAGATGCATATGCATATGTCACATCATTATTCTAATTGTGCATTTAATCATGTGATATGTGTTATTTATGCCCTCAAGGTATTGCCATGCATACATGAGATATATGTTGCATTCATGTCATTAAGACCCATGCTAAAAGACACCTACTTCAGATAAAAGGATTTGAGAAATTTAAAATTGAATCTTATGCATGCACACCTCTTTCATAATGAAAACCGAAGTGGCTGGGGACGATGATGATAATGCTTGTGTTAAGTCAGGGAGTCCTATTGAGAATCTTGAATAAGTTTCTCACCCTTTTTCTTCCGCATCGTCTCCAGACATGAATGATGCGGTTGTTCGTGATCTTCCTTGAGGCGCGAGCATAGGAATCACGTCATCTACCGAATCAGAGGTCAAGCGGAAGCGTGAAGACTAATCTAGTTTTGTTATAGTTATGTTTAGCTTTGGGCTTATGTATGTTCAACTTGTTTGTTGTGCTTAGTACCTTAAGGTGTCCTTATGTTTTTAGGACATTGCTATTACGTTATGATTATGGCATGTTTATATGAATTGTGTTGTGATTATTCGATGGTCTACCTATATATGCTATGATGAAGTTTATATGATTGCTTTGTCCTATGTGTATTAATCGGTATGTATGCGCACAGGGCTCGCATTTTAAGCTTTAAACTCAAAAAGAAAAATTTAGCCCTATTTTGATTACTCATATTTTAAAGAAAGATAAGTCAAGTTCTGAAACAAAGGCGTAACAACTAATAACTAACCGAAATGTGACTCGAGCATATTAGGTTAAATGTTAGGGTGTTACAATATCCACCTCTAATAATACAAAGCTCTCCCCTTGGCATTGTAGTAGCCGCAGCCTTAGAAGGAAAAGGGGAGGATGTTTTTACTTCCTTCCACATCCACAAGCCTCAAAGAAGCTCTATCCTCTTATTCCTCCAGATTTTTTTGGTAAGGGACTTTTGTCTTGTCTTGATTTCATGTTTAAGAATGCATTTTTATTAACTTTCAGCTACTGTGTTGTTTTTGTGTTGTCATAAAGATGAGTCTTTGACACTTTAGTTCACATATTCATGCTTGAATTTTGCTGATGATTGTGTCAACAGCTTTAATGATCGTTGTCTTGCAGCTTGCCTAGCCTTTAGAGACCAATTTGCTTAAAAGCCATTATAGGACATTTGTGCTTATCACTCATTTTGTTCCAATTCATAATGTCATTTTGCTATCTTATTGAGTCATGCTTTGTTATTCATGAAATGGCCCTATTTGAGGTGAAAATCTTTTCTTTTCATGTATGAAAATTGGTGTTTAATTTCCTTGGAATTGAAAGACCAATTCATGGACCTATCATTGACAGGGCCACGTTTGAAGTTTATTTTTTTTTTGATTTGTTCAACTAAGATGTATGTACTACACTTTGATCTTTAAAATCATAATTTCCTATATGATAGTCATTCCTAAAACAAGTAAATTTACATACCACAGAAGTGCATTAATTCTCTAGACGTGTGACATTCTTAAATTATCATTACCTTCATTTGTTACTACTCTGCAATGATCAAGTTTGATTGATCTTTACAAAGTCCACTCAACAAATTTAAATCACTTTACTATTTTTATAGTAACATTGGCCTTATGGTTTTTAAGGAGTTTGAGGGTGTGGCTTATTCTATTTTGATTGGAAAAGAGAGGAAGAATGGTCTCATTTTATTTGAGCACACTTGGTGTACAGTGTAAGCATTGGGGTTGTATAGAAATTCTCTTTGTTTTTATTTTTCATTGAAAAGTCATGACATCTTGAAACTTGAATAGGACTTTGTGTGTGGGTGTTGATATTTGGTTTGAAAATGAGTCTTTATTGAAACTAAAAATTATTTTGAACATGTACCATGTGTTAAAAAGGGAAAAAGAAGGAGAAATCACAACACTTGTTTTGTTTGGAAAAGTGGTGGTTTGGACTTGAATTAATAAACTTGGAAATATCCTAGTGCATTTTGGCTATTGCCTAATTAGGTTATAATGACGTAGTGCTATTTGGAATTGATGGATTGTTCAGTGACATGTTTAGCTTGGTCCAATCCTTTTCTCTAGCAATTGGTTTAGGACCATCTATATTATGCATCGAGTGGTTTTCAGCGGAATGTTAAATAATAGAAATGTACACTTTGTCAATAAAGCACATGAAGTGGTATGCTTATGTCTCCTAGCAACCTTTGGGACTTATACATGATGTTAGAACATGTAATTCAAGGAAGTCAAACCCATTGTTAAGTAAATTCTTCCCCTCTATCCCATTTAAATCTAGCAACGGCTAGTTAGGTCGAGCTCATGCTAGGCAATAGGTGATTTGGAGTGTAGGTGACAATTAAATCTTGAAGGCGGTGATGCAGTTGGTCAAGGTGACATGAGAAAGGGTGATATATTACAAGAATTAAAGTTACTAAATGAAAATTCTAAAGAAAGCATTATGTCTTGATTCTTTACTCCTTCATTTTATGTGTTTTATGTGCTAATGGTGCTATGTTCTCTATATTATTATTTGTTAAATCAAGAATTTTTACAAGACTTAAAATATGTGTCATTTCGAGACTTTTATTTTGTGAACTAATTAAAATAAATTGAAACATGCTCACTTATTTTTAAATTAAATTGAAGTGACTGGAGATGACAATGATTACACTTGAACTATTTTTATTATTTACCAGAATCCTTGGATTCTCACCCCTTTTGATTTTTCTATGTCATCTTTAGACGAGCCAATGAACCAAGATACTGGAGTCCCTTGAGTTCTTGACATTGGAGCTAGACCATGCTTAAAGACTCTATTATTGTTATTATTATCTCTTGCATATTTTGTATTTGTCTCCTGAGCATGTACTATTGACCCTCATGTATGTTTTCTTTATTTTGAGATTTCTACACCTTATGGATGACGTATTAAGACATGTCCTTATTATCGGCTCTTAGCTAGGATTTATTTATGGTTTGTTCCTTATCAGGATACTAAGTTATGTTCATGTGGTCTATATTAGGTGGTAGTCCCTTCATGGATCCATGGCCTCCTATGATATATTAGTACCTTATTTATGTTATGACGTGATGGCATGTGTTGTTATATGTTTATGATATCCATGATTTGTGTTGTTATGTGTTTATGATTATGGAAATGTTGTTTCGCTATAGGTTGTGTTAGTTTAGTTATGCATTAACGAATAAGGCTCTTGATGTTTAAAGTTTTCAAAAAAAATATTATCCTCTATTTTCCGCTTAGAGCATTTTCAAATAACTACATGTACGGAATCAAAATGTAAGAAATCTATTAATTAGCCAATTATGACTTACGTATAGAGGCTACGAAGAGGGTGTTACACTTTCCATGTTCATGGGTATGGGCTATCTATGTTCTCCATTGTTGTTAGAGTTATTTAGAGTTATCCTAGAGTTGTTAGAGATTAATCATGGGTCTATGTTATTCTATGGAGTTGTTGGTATCATTCCAAGTTTCCAAGGTCAAGTTAGTAGCACCCATACACTCTTGGCTTCAAACAATGAGTGGATTCAAACTCATGACTTTATTTTTAGTTATTATGAGTATGTTTATGCATTATGATCGTTAAATATGAAAAAATATATGAGAATATGATTTTACACATTATGTTGAAATAGAAAAAACTATGATTTTGTGATGATAACATGAAATAAATATATTTTAGAGTTATATAAGTCCTAGCTTTTAGAGTTTCAAGAGTTCTTAGATTTAAATAATTTTATTCAAACTAGTTTAGACGTAAAGATAAGAAGAGACAGATTTATGAGTTAATGGCAGTTATTCTGTTAATTTTGGTATACCAAGACCCGAGGCCAAGTTATCCTTATTCAGATTAGTCAATGAGGACGTAATTTGTGAGGGATCATTAAAATACCAGACAAGTGCTCATGTTTGTGAGGGACCGACAGTTACAAATGATTTTGTGTTCGTGCCAATTGGTGTTTTCATAACTACTATATATATTTATCATATTCAGTGTACGTTTCTCAGGCTCTTATCGCATATTAGTTAAAAATTATGTCCTAAATCATTTAAAGCGACACCTATAAAAGTTTCCTCATAGCAATCTGAAATATTAGTATCATAGACATAAAGAAAATAATAAATGAATTTCAATAATATTGGAAAGTTGTGTAAATGCACAAGATTGCCCCTCTTAAAAAATAAAATTAAATAAATACAATTAATCAAAGTGAGTAAAAGTAATTGATTATGCTAGCTAAGTAATATTGATAAAAAAAAATTAATGTTTTCTTGATGTAATGAATGGATGAATATCTTGATATACTTGTTAGTCCTTGTCATGTATGATTACGATTATCATGTGAAATTAAATAACTTTACCCTCCATTGGTTAGTTTAACATTTGACATAAATAGTTTAATGATAGAGACAAAAATTGAAGTGATGGGAGAGGGTAACAAGATGTCCATTTTTGAAGCGCAATATACCAGTGTTTTTTCCTATTATATTGGCCTGTAAGTGATGGATGTGTGATACAGTGTGTTATAGTTTTGGCTATTTGTTGATATCTTGATATGGTTATTTGTTCCTTCCATGTATGGCTTCCTTTGCAAACTGGTTTTGAAGTGGTTTAACTGGATTGTGGATTTGATATCTGTTGCTATCGCTATGTTGACGAGGTGGTGATTTCTATTTGAGTATGGACCAAATTGTGCTATATGCTAGTGCTATGCTGGATGTGTGAAGGGGCAATTTTTGTTTTTCCATTATGGTAGCTGCTATTAGCGTGTTCTGTAACAGATGTTCCTTTGTTCTTTGTTGTGCTCTATTATTGGCTTTTGTTTTCTTTTATTTATTTATTTTTTTCCATTTGGATGTACTGCTAAGCATATATATCTCTAGGACATGGTGGTTCTTTGTGTTTGGTGAATAATTGCTTGTGTACGCTCCAAATTTTGCTCCTATCCTCCATCGGTGGTTGAGCTGATGTCATCTATAGAAAAAAATAGTTTAATGATAAAGACAAGACAAAAATATTTTAAAAAATTTTTTGGATCAAAATTTAAAAAAAAAATAATTCAGAGACTAAAGTCAGAACTTACTTTTTTTTAAGGATAAAAACATATTTAAGGCTTTGAAATAAAAATCTTAAAATTTTACTAACAAATAATTTCTTCATTTTAGAATAACAATAAAAAATTAAATAATATACATATTACGAAAAATATATATATATATATATTAAAATAAATATATTTATTACTTAAATAATATATTTATATTAAAAATTTAAATGGAAAAAAAATAATATTATCTAAATATTATAAATGGGAAAAAATAAAAAAAATCAACTTTTATTCTGAAAAGAGGAGGAAGTAGAGTAAGAGTGAGTAGTTAGCCAAAAAGTAATCGAAATATAGACAGGTCTTACAATGGGCGCCGCCCTACATTCCTTTTTCCTCATCTTTTTCATATTCTCTGTTCGTAGTTGTGTTTCTTCAATTATGTCTTCATTTTGTATCACGCATTTTAGATAAGAATTTTCTTCTGTATCTTTTTCTATCAAATGATTATGATACCATGATTATTAATTGTATAAATTTTAATAATTTTGCTTAATTTAATTTGTGATTATTTTTAGTGATAAATAATTGAAAGATACTAATATTTTTAAATTTAATTTGTTGGAATATGAAAAAATCCCCCGATAATAAGAAGAAATTAATCCAAATATTTAAATTGTGACTTTTGGTGATATAATTATTTTTGGTACTTGGTAATAGAAGTAATTAAATACAATAAATTATACTAAGAGTAGTATTGGTAAAAAAAATAATATTTTCTTGATATGATAAATGGACACATATTTTAAAAATAAATAATCTAAAAAAATTTATGGATGGAGTGCAACGAAAGAAGTATTTATTTATTTTGATTAATTATATTTACTTACTTTTATATTTTAAAAGGAATTATTTTGTTCATTCATATAAATTTATGTTATACTTAATATGTGTTATTTTATTTTTCGACTGATGAAATGACACAAGCTTCATAATCGTGGCTTCTTACTATTTGACAAACGAAAAAAAAAGCAATTGGAAATACGAACACCTCTATAGGAGGAATTTTTCAATTACTGAAATGTATAATAAAGCCAAAGACTTAGGGGACATCAATGACACAGTGACATGCAACTATGCAGGAACTCCCAATATCAATGGTTTTTATGGTTTTTGTAGTCGAGGTACAGGCTAATTAAACTCGTCCATCAAACTTGTGCCTACCGTTTACGTAGACTAAGATGGATAAATGAAAGTTTATAAGAAAAAAAAAGGGATAAATAATGAAAGGTGGTGCTTCGAGAATTGAAGTCTTAGACATTAACGGGAATCAACTTGGAGTAAGAAGTTATCCATCAATTCTTAGGTGCTTTTCAAATAAGATAAAATATTTATCTTATTTCATTTAGTGATTGGTAATTTAATTATTGTATTAAAAATATAAAAAAATGAGAAATGATAACCCATAATATTTATATATCAATTAATATATAAATTAAAATAAATATTATCTATTATTTTCAATGCACCTAAATATTTCTTGAAGTTGCCATCCCTGGATGCCTCTGGAATTTTTTGCCGTATCCTAAAAGGTGATGACCAAAATAATGAGGATAAATGAATGGTGGTAATTTGAGAATTGAAATTGCAGACATTAATGAGTCAATAGTTTACTGAACTAACCTGTTCGATGCATCAGGTGATAGTAAAAATAGTTTGAGTATAAATTTATTTAAATATATTTTATAAAAAATTGAGTATATAAATTTATTTTAAAATAAGTTAATAATTAAATAATTAAATAAATTGATAAAATATAAATGTGTCATTCTATTTTATATCTTATTTTAAATATCATGTTTATAAAGTTAAAAAAATCCCGATAGATGACCTATAAGAATAAAGAGTCTATTTTATGAAAATTTTATATATTTCGAAAGTTAAAATTGTTGAACAATAAAAGAAAATTAGTGGATAATTTTATTATATCATTAGCCATTTAAAGATAACAATGATATTTATTAGAGAGGACACGTCCCATGCTCCGTCTCCATTTAGAATTTTGCGTCTTATCCCTTCCTTATCACCGTCACAGATCATCATTCCTTATTCCTCTTGAGAATTTAATCTTGCACATATTCAATTTACAAAAAAGAATTCAAAAAAAATTGAATATTTTGAAATTCAAAACATAAATATCGATAATAATGTATATTAGGAATGTAACATAATCCAAATTAAAAAATAAAAAATACATACATAATGCAAATCCAATATAGATAATTGAAAAAATAAAGATATGTTATCCCCATCCTTGTCTTGTTTAAAAATGGGGACTGCACATCCATAAAGATAAGATATGTCCCTATTTCTATCTTTATTATGGGTAATAATTACTATGTACCCACTTCAACGATTTTTTAGTCATTCCTAAATCATTTACATCTTCTTAATAAGTTTAAATATTTGATTTATAAAAATAAAAAGATATATTTTCTAATTAATAAAAATAATTAATTAATTTAATTTATGTGATTTCAATTGCACCTCTTTCCTTATACATACTTTTAGTAAATTATAATATCAATTTTAAAATATATTATAATTAATGTGTTATAATTAGTAAAAATCACATATAATCTTAATTTATGTCATCTTAATTATTAGAGTAGTATATCAATTACACAATTATCTTTAATAAAAAAGTGATGTAATTATTTAATTTTTTTAAAACAACTAATAAATAATTAGTATCATTATCGAAGAAGTGCGAATTGTGGATTGATTTTTTAAAATATTTTAATATTAAAAAATTGAAGTCTTGTTTTTCAAAAAAAATTATATGAAACAATTGTATAATTGATAAGTTGGAACGTTTAGGTTGTAAAAAATTAAATATGGTATAGTGAGATGGATAGATATATATTATTTTCTAAAGCTTAAAATTTGAAGTTAGAAACTCCTCCACAACTTTGTCCTCATTTAAAATTTCGCCTCTTATTTTCATTCTATCCTTATTTTCTCCTTTCCTCATTCCTCTCGAAGATTTAAATCCTACTAGTATTCAGAGGTTTATTAAAAAAATTTAAAAAGTGAAAAGAATTCAAAATACTTTGAATTTCGATACACAAATATCCATAATAACAAACACCACTAATGCAATATAATTTAAATTAAAAATAAAAATATATACATGATGCAAATTAAATTCAATAAAGATAATTAAAAGATAAAGGTGTGCTAAAATTTTCTTGTTATCATTAATACTATAATTATAATCATTAATTATAATATTTTTTTGTAACGTAATTATAATAGTTTTGTTATCTTTAATACAATAATTACATATATATAAATGTATAATTTGAATGGTATAATACATTCAATTATTATTTTGTTTATATTATATGTTATTTGTTAAATAATTTTAATGAAGAGAGATATGAAGGTATGATTGGAAAAAATAATTAATAATTAGAAGGTAAATTAAATCCAAAAACTTACTCTAAATATTAAGATTATGAAAATGGTGCGGCATAATTTTCTCTATGAATAACACATATAAAATTGTTCATGTAATGAATCTTAATTATTAGTATTATAGATACATGATAGATTATATTAAATTTTTCAAAAATACATTAACTATGATATTAGGTTTTATGAAAATATCAAAACTAATATAGTATAGCGTGTATTATTATATTATACTAATTAAATTTGACTTGCAAAAATAAAATGATATGTAATTAATGTTATTCATTAAAATTTTAATTTAAATTTAAAAGTGATTGATTAATTAGAGAGTGACTAGTTGATAGTATTTATGTGTTAATTTGTGGCATTAAATTCTTAGTTATATTTTATTGACCATTAATATTTGTGATTTTAATTAATAAAATAATTTTAAATTAATATAACTACTATGTCAATGATAGCACAAATTTAAAGTTGACTCAATAATATTAATTTGACATCTCTTCTCTAAATCCATGGACATGTCCAAAGTTAACCCAGATTATGATTAAAAGATATATATCTTATTAATTTTTACAATATATTTTTCAAAGAATTTAATTTTAATGCATTGTTAATGTAAAAAGATGTTTTACATAAATATTCAATTATATAAAATTAAAATATTCAACGCTAATTATCATATTTAAATGTAATTTGAATATAACAAAATAAAAAGAACATCATATTTAAACTATATTGAAAACCCTCAAAAACCATGAATCCCATTTAAAATAAGTTAGCAAATTCTGTACTTGAAATTTTCATATTAAAATTAAATGATAATAGAGCATATGTGATTTTATAAAAAATACTCAAGTATTAAATAATGAAAATTTTCTAAACTTAAGTCAAAATAAATATATCATAGTAATTATTTTATATTTTTAAAAGTAAAAATTTATTTCAAAAAGTAAAGTAAATTATTTAAATCAATATTGAATTAATTCCAAGATTTTAATTTTTTTATCTTGATAGGCATGATTTCAAATAAAATATATAATTTTAAATATCTCCTATTATTTCTAATTGACATCATTGTGATAGTTTACATTGATTACAAATTGATAATTACATATTGATTGAAAACTATCATGTAAGTTGATTTCAAATTATGCATTCATTAATAATATATAAATCACGTGTTCGATATAGAATTATAATACATTTGAAAGAAACCATGACTATATATTAAGCAAAATAATTTTTTGATAAATAAGCCAAATAAGATAATCATCATAAAAAAATAATTTGAAATATATTAGCATGGAAAAAAAATACTATTTCATAAATTTAAAATATAGAATAAAAATTTGCAAAGTCAACCAACAAAAAAATTTTACAAAGTGATATTGCAATATGTGATAATGAGTTTTGAAATTGGGTTATGAAGTAGGAGTGAGATTATGATTTATAATTGATATTCTCATAATTAATAATTAATTACAATTAATATAATTGATATTTATCAATTAAGTGTAATGAATATAGATTGAGATTCAAATTCCAAATGAAAATTGTGGGCCAAATCATTCTAAGCGACACATGTAAAAGTTTCTTCATATGAGTTAAAATATTATTATTATATACAGAAAGAAAATAATAAATGAATTTCAATAATATTGTAAAGTTGTGTAAATACACAAGATTAGCCCTCTTAAAAAAATAAAAGTAAATAAATACAATTAATCAAAGTTAGTAAAAGCAATTGATTACCCTAAGAGTAATATTGATAAAAAAAAAAATTAATGTTATCTCGATATAATGAATGGATGAATATTTTGAAATAGGCTTAAATATACTTTTAGTCCCTGACAAATGATCAAATTTTAGTTTTAGTTCTTAAAAAATTTGTTGTGTGGCTATAGTCCAAACATTTCTAAAATTATTTGGTTTTAGTTACTTGTCATATATGATTACAGATTATCATATGGAACTAAATAACTCTACCCTCCATTAGTCAGTTTAAAATTTGACATAAATAGTTTAATGATAGAGACAAAACAAAAAATATTTTAAAAAAATTTTTGATCAAAATTTTAAAATAAGAATTCAAATATTAAAATTAGAACTTACTTTTTTTTTTAAGGATAAAAACATATTTAAGGCTTTGAAATAAAAATCTTAAAATTTTCCTAACAAATACTTTATTCCTTCAGAATAACTATAAAAAAAATTAAATAATATACATATTAAGAAAAATAAAAATATATTAAAAATAAATATATTAAATACTTAACAAATATATTTATATTAAAGATATAAATGGAAGAAAAATGATATTATCTAAATATTATAAATGGAAAAAAATAAAAAATCAACATTATTCTAAAAGGGGGAGGAAGTAGAGTAAGAATGAGTAGTTAGCCAAAAAGTAATCGAAACATGGAAAGGTCTACACAATGGGTGCCACCTACATTCCTCTTTCCTCGTCTTTTTCAAATTCCCTATCAGTAGTTGTGTTTCTTCAATCCTATCTTCATTTTGTATCACTCACTTTAGATAAGGATTTTTCTTCTGTATCTTTTTCTATTAAATGATTGTGATACTATGACTATTACTTGTATAAATTTTAATAATTTTGCTTAATTTTAATTTGTGATTTATTTTTAGTGATAAATAATTGAAAGATACAGGTATTTTTAAATTTGTTGGAATATGAAAAATCCCAGATAATATGAAGAAATTAATCCAAATATTTAAATTGTGGCTTTTGGTGATATAATTTTTTTTTGTACATGGTAATACAGGTAATTAAATACAATAAATTATACTAAGAGTAGTATTGGTAAAAAAAATAACATTTTCTTGATATGATAAATGGATACATATTTTTAAAAAAATAATTCAAAATTTATGGATGGAGTGCAAAAAGAAGTATTTATTTATTTTGATTAATTATATTTACTTACTTTTATATTTTAAAAGGGATTATTTTGTTCATTTATATAAATTTATGCTATTCTTAATATGTGTTATTTTATTTTTCGACGGATGAAATGAAATACAGCTTCATAATCATGGCTTCTTACTATTTGACCAAAAAAAAAGCAATTGGAAATACGAACACCTCTATGGGAGGAATTTTTCAATTACTGAAATGTATAATAAAGCCAAAGACCTGGGGACATCAGTGACAATGCAACTATGCAGGAACTCCCAATATCAATGGTTTTTATGGTTTTTGTAGTCAAGGTACAGGCTAATTAAACTCGTCCAATGAAACTTGTGCGTACCGTTTACGTAGACTAAGATGGATAAATGAAAGTTTATAAGGAAAAAAAAAGGATAAATAATGAAAGGTGGTACTTCGAGAATTGAAGTTGCAGACATTAATGGGAATCAACTTGGAGCAAGGAGTTAACCATCAATTCTTAGGTGATTTTTAAATAAGATAAAATATTCACTCTACTTTATTTAGTGATTGATAATTTAGTTATTATATTAAAAATATAAAAAGATCAGAGAATAATAATTACAGATAAAATTTATATATTAATTAAAAAATAGATTAAAATAAATATTATCTATTATTTTCAATGCACTTAAATATTTCTTGAAGTTGCCATCCCTAATGCCTCTGGAAGGTTTTTGCCTCATCCTAAAAGGTGATGACCAAAATAATGAGGATAAATGAATGGTGGTGATTTGAGAATTGAAATTGCAGACATTAATAAGTCAATAGTTTACTGAACTAACCTATTCGATGTATTGGTGATAGTAAATAGTTTGAGTATAAATTTATTTAAATATATTTATAAAAAATTGAGTATATAAATTTATTTTAAAATAAGTTAATAGTTAAATAATTAAATGAATTGATAAAATATAAATGTGTCATTTTATTTTATATCTTATTTTGAATATTATGTTTATAAGATTAAAAATATCTCGATAGATGACCTATAAGAATAAAGAGTCTATTTTATGAAAATTTTACATATTTTGAAAGTTAAATTGTTGAACAATAAAAGAAAATTAGTGATAATTTTATTATATTGCCCGTTTATTGATAACAATGATATATAATAAAAAGGACATGTCTCATGTCTCCATCCCCATTTAAAATTTTGCGTCTTATCCTCATTCTTATCATCGTAAGTAATTATTCCTTATTCCTTAAATTGAAGCACATATTCACGATTTTATAAAAGGAATTCAAAAAGGAAAAAATTGAATATTTTGAAATTTAAAACATAAACATCGTAATAACAAATATTAGTATTGTAACATAATTCAAATTAAAAAATAAAAAATACATACATAATGGAATCCAATATAGATAATTGAAAAAAATAAGACGTGTTAGGATAATGTCTTGTTTAAAAATGGGGACTCCACCTCCATGAACATAAGATATGTCCTTATTTCATCTTTATTATGGGTAATCATGTCCCATGTGTACCCACTTCAATGATTTTTTAGTCATTAATTCATTTACATCTTCTTAATAAGTTAAAATATTTTATTGATAAAAATAAATATGTGATTTAATTTATGTGATTTCAATTACGCCTTTTTCCTTGTACATACTTTTAGTATATTATAATATCAATTTTAAAATATATGTTATAATTAATGTGTTATAATTAGTAAAAAATCACATATAATCTAATTTATGTCATCTAATTATTAGAGTAGTATATCAATTATACAATTATCTTTAATAAAAAAGTGATATAATTATTAATTTTTTTAAAATAATTAATAAATAATTAGTATCATTATCAAAGAATGCGAATGGTAGGATTAATTTTTTTTAAATATTTTAATGTTGAAAAATTGAAGTCTTGTTTTTCAAAAAATTCATATGAAATAATTGTAGAATTGATAAGTTGGAACGCTTAGGTTGTAAAAAAATTAAATATGGTAGTAGCCATAGAATATATATATGTGTGTGTGTGTGTGTGTGTGTGTGTGTGTGTGTGTGTGTGTTATTTTCAAAAGCAACATTTAAAGTTAGAAACTCCCCTCCACAACCTTGTCCTCATTGACTTTTGAACTTAGATTTTAATAGTTCCTCATAACCATCCATGCTGCATTTATTTTTCTTAATAAATTGCAGGCTGGTTATTTATTTCAGCAGATATTGCCCCGTGGGCTTATAATTTTGAATAGATTGCCCTCGTAGGCTTATAAACCTGAGAGCTTTGAATCTCCGTAGCTTCAGTTTCACCTCATAACTATGACATGAAACCATGCAATGATTTCAAGTCAGAATATGTATCTGTACCGCTCTGAGTCACATAAAATTCATGCTCTAAAATTCTTTTATTGTCTAACCTCTATATAATTCTTTATCAACAATAAACTCGTTATATTCTAAAAATTAATCCATTCATTCTAAGTTTAACTCATATACTGGCTATGGAACCATGTCCAAGGATCACCCTCTGTAGACATTGAGATTCCAAACCTCCAGAGAGTATGTGCCAATTGTTCTAAATCTCATGGAAACTCACCTCTTAAACTCTTTTATCGATTATCTAAACATCATTTAATCATCAAACTCTTTAAAACTCAAATTATTAACTTGTCAAACATAGTTCAAACCTTAAATAAAACTCAATATCATATTGAAATTACAGAGTCTAACCATCATTCCACTATTTTCTCTAAACTTCATGTCTAAGTGTAAAATCATAGCATAAACATAAGATTCAGAATCAGGAAAAAAATCATAAAATCCTCCAACAATTACATATGTCATTAATTCTATATAAAATCAATACAACAACATGGTCCTATGAGTTTTATCAAAAATACATTTCAATGAAAAGGAAATTAAAACATATAAACTAACTGTAATCTCAATCCTTATAGTATTTCTCTCAAATCAAGCAATAAATCATAGTTTTCATGAAATAACTCTAATGCATAACATGAAAGTCAGATGTGAACCCACTACATGGAGGGAGAATATGCAAAATATATAAGGACCTCTGGGGAGCAAAAATGACTCCATATCTATATAGAAGTAGAATGCTAGATTAACCTCTAAAACCTCAAAAATCCAACTCTAACAAGGTAAAAGCTTCTCTCCCTTAAGAAGCTTAGAGAACCACCCATAATCCAAGAAAAATTGAAGGAAAGGAAGCAAAACCAAGAGAATAACATACCTTTAAGCCTTAGGAATCAGATTTGCGGTTAAACTTGAAGAAATGGAAGGAAATGGAGTTTTGATGGTGAAAATAGGATGGGAATCGAGGTTTTCGCGAAGGAGAAAAGAGAAGCATTCTAGAATGCTCTGGACCCTAGAGAGGGGTATTTATATTTCTTTGAGGACTAGGCTCACCAGAGCGCAAAATATCTGCACCGCCTTATATTCTGTGACCACCAGTGCTCTAGGGCCAGCGTTCTCAGAATGCTCCAAAAATTATCACTTATTTACATTTCTTAAAGTTAATCATTTGTTTTCTTTTCATTAACTTTAAAACATAAATGTAAATAGGAAAATACCCATTTGGATTCAAATAAAATATTAGAAAAATCAAAATCCCAACAAATCAAAATCTAATTTTTGGGTTTTAGTTCAAATTCGAAAAATCTTACGATTTCGTAAACTTGTAAGCTAAAAACAGAGTACTTAATGGTTTCATAAAATTCGTTAAAAATCACTCTTCAACTCATTTTCTCTAGGGAACAATTACCGGGACTTTTTATTTCCAAGAATATGGCTCTATTTATAGCCTTCCAAGGGCATATAAGGTCCAAACTAAGCGAAATTCAAGACCCAAATACAGATAAGGGTAACGGGCACCTTCCTGATTTGAAAAAATTTTCTAACATTTTTATTTAAAATTGGGGAATTACACTTTAATACAATAATTATATATATATATATATATGTATAATTTTAATGGTATAATACATTTAATTATTATTTTGTTTATATTATTTGTTATTTGATAAATAATTTTACTAAAGAGAGATATGAAGGTATGATTGGAAAAAGTAATTAATAGTTTGAAGGTAAATTAAATCCAAAAACTTACTTTAAATATTAAGATTATGAAAATGGTAAGACATAATTTTCTCTATGAATAACACATATAAAATTGTTCATGTAATGAATCTTAATTATTAGTATTATAGATAGATGATAGATTATATTAAATCTTTCAAAAATAAATTAACTATGATATTAGGTTTTATGAAAATATCAAAAATAATATAGTATAGTGTGTATTATTATATTATACTAATTAAATTTTGTAACACCCTAATTATTAACCTCTTATGCGTACGTCATAGTTGGCTAATTATTAGATTTCTCACATTTTGATTTCGTATGTTTAGTCATTCAAAAATACTCTTAGTGAAAAATAGAGGATAGATTTTTTTTTTAAACATAAACGACAAGATCCTCATCCGTTAATGCTTAATTAAAACTAATGCAACCTGTGGCAAAATAATATTTCCATAATAATACGCGCATAATAGACCAAACCATAAATAAATCCTAGATAAGAGCCGATAATAAGGCCCAAGTCTCAAATAAATCATTCTATAGGTCATAGAAATTTCAAAATAAGGAGAAACATAAATAGGGACAATAATAAAATCTTTAAGTATAGATTTGCTCCAAGTAAAAAGAAACTAAGGGATTCTTACCATTAGGTCCTCATGAGCTCATCTAGAAAAAAAAAAGGGATGAGAATCCAAAGGAATCTCATAATTGAATAAAAATAGTATAAGTGTCATCGTTTCTCCGTCATTGGGTTTAATTACAAAATCAGTGAGCATGCTTTAGTTATTTTAATTATTTCACAAAAAAAAGTCTCAAAGTGATCCACATTTTAAGTCTTGTAAAAACCTTGATTAACAATAATGATCTAGAGAGCTTACCATTATTATTATATAAATCACATAGAGAGAACTTGCATGAAAGAATAAAAAGAATCAAGACATCACACTTTCTTTAGCACTTTATTTAGTTATTTTAAATCTTTTAATGTATCACCTCTTCATGTCACCTAATGACCGTATCACCTCCCCGATGATTTTAATTTCACCTAAACTTTTATCACCTATCGCCTAGGATAAGTTAACCTAGCCGTCGCTCAATTTAAATAGGGATAGAGGGAACAATTTCTTAACATTAAGTTTAACTTTTTGGAATCTCATATTGCATCATCATGTAAAAGTCTCATAATTTTTTTATTAAAATCTTTAATGCATACTTGACTTAACACTTTGATTGATAAGACTCATTCATATAATCAACCATGATCAATGCTGAAATGAATGCTCATGCAACTGGTCCAACCAACATATCCAAAATCAATAGTCAATAATCACAATTCAGTCAAGTATGGCATTTAAGTACAATAAATTGTCACCATTCATCAATAGATAACCAAGGGTCATTTATTCATATGGCATCACAAGTAATAAGTCTTTTTTTTTAAATAAAGTGGGTTGAGTTTGATGACATGGTAGCAAAATAATCATTTTTCTTTTCTATTTTCCAAATGTTTGTGAAAAACCAAGACCACCTTCTCTTGGAGCATATGTTTTAATAATTTATTTTCAAAATCTTAAGACTTCTAATTTTTGCTAAAGAGCCCCAAACTTCATTAAATTTTACAAAACAATCCCCAACTAAATTTTTCATCCAAAACAGTTTTTCATCCTAATTCCATTGAAACAAGTTCTCCATTGAAATTTTTAGAATTTACATAAAAACCCCAAACTTTTAAGAAATTATAATTTGACCCTCAACTTTACTAAAATTATAAAATGACCCAAACATTTATTTTTTCTTCTAAACACATACCTTACTGTCCAAAACCCATTCTTACAATTTTACTACCTAAATATTTTGTTTTTGCATAAAAACTCCTAAACTTTCTAAAATTACATTTTGACCCCAAATTTTATATATAATTACAAAAATTCTCAAATCACATGTACCTACTCAATTTTTCATGTAGATTCCAAATATGTGGTTAGTTTTAAAAATAACATTTTCCTTGTAGGAGAAATTGCCTTGGCTGAACTTATATATTCCAAAATCCAAACTTTTGTAAAACTTTGAAACATAAAATCATGTTATCCAGAAATTTTAGTCTCAAAGAAAAATATGATTAAGTTATTAAACATCATCAATATGTCTCTGAGGCCCTGTAAAAATTTCAAAGCTTAATAAGGTCTCTAGCTATATTAATAAAATTATACAATTTGGAGGTCAGAAACTATTTTTCAGCCAACGGTAGAAATCCCAATTTTATTACCTTACCAAATGAACTAAAAAAAATATCTATAAAATTTATGGTTGAACTTCAAGATGTTCACAACATCCTATAAAAATTTCAAGTTAAAAATCAATCATTTGATATAGCAACAAAATTATACAAATTCAGTGTTTCAGAAATTACTATTCATTTTCGAAACTCTAACCTTCTCGGTTTCTAAATTTTTAAAAATAGAAAAGTTATCAAGACACCTCAAGAAAAATATTAAAGTACCTCCATATGTTACCTTCACCATATAAAAATTTTACCTCATAATATTGTCCCATCTATTTGAATAAAATCATACAACTGAACTGTTTGCATAAATTAGAATTCCAACACAACATACAATTTCTTTTTCTTTCAAGCATAATCATTCATCAAAACTCAAGCTTTCTTAACAAAAATCAAAGAATAAAATAAGATAAATAAGTTTAAACATAAACCCCTACCAAAAGATGGTTTTAAAGATCAAGGCAGCCATAAGCTCCTTGAAGTTTGATCTCCTAAGTAAGGAAGCAAAAGCTCTTTCTTTCCTTTGACCATGAATTTGGTTTGCTCCAAATAGGTAGGAGGAGGCTTTCTCTTGAAAAACTAATGGTGGATTTGTGTTTGTTAGGTGGAAGAGCTATGGAAAAGTGTATTTATTTGTTGGATTTGATGGAGAATTGAAGGAGTGATGGGGTGGAAACGGTGGAGGAAGGTGGTGATGATAGAGGATGAAAATGAGAGAGTTTGGTTGAGTTTTTTGAAAAATAAAATGTGATTATGTGTGAATGGTGTAGGTGAGCTGCATCCTAATGATGGAGAGTAGGTGGTTGAGTTTTTTATTTTTAATTATTTGTGGGGTGGTTGGATTAGGTATTTTAGGAATTAGGTAAAGTGGTAGGTAGATTAGGTAGAAAATGTATAAATAAAAAACAAGTGTAATGATTTGTGATATTATCAAATCTCTTTGTAATTATGTCAATACACTTTTAACTAGTGGTAATTAGATAATTAGTAACTTTTTAGATATTCTTAAACAATTAAATGCACATTATTTGCTTAATTATTTTGATTAGGCTTAATTAACACTTTTACAAAATGATAATTTTACATAAAAATTCTCCGGAACTCACCCAAACATCAAATATTTCTCAATTTAACATATCAAATTCCCGAGATACAAGTTCTGTTGGCCGCACTTAATCACGCAATTAAATTATCTTAAGGGTATTTTGGTAATTTCACAAAACATTTATGCAATTTTCACAATGATTGCTATCTAAAACACATATAGTCTCCTTCAAACATTACACTAAACCTTTGAACAGACCCTGATTGTCCTTGATTCTCATGCAAAAAGATTTCAAAACATTTGGTCATTTTTCATAGAAGGAAAAATCGAGGTATTACAAATTTGACTTGCAAAAATAAAATGATATGTAATTAATGTTGTTCTTTAAAATTTTAATTTAAATTTGAAAGTGATTGATTAATTAGAGAGTGATCAGTTGATCATATTTATGTGTTAATTTGTGGCATTAAATTTTTTGTTATATTTCCTGACCACGGTAATATTTGCTGTGATTTTAATTAATAACATAATTTTAAATTAATATAACTACTATGTCAATGATAGCATAAATTTAAGGTTACTGGATAATATCGATTTGATATCTCTTCTCTAAATCCATGGACATGTCCAAGTTAACATAGATTATGATTAAAAGATATATATCTTATTAATTTTTACAATATATATTTAAGAATTTAATTTTAATGCATTGTTAATGTAAAAAGATATTTTACATAGATACTCAATTATATAAAATTAAAATATTCAACAGCTAATTATCATATTTAAATGTAATTTGAATATAACAAAATAAAAAGAATATCATACTTAAACTATATTGAAAACTCTCAAAAACCTCATGAATCCCATTTAAAATAAGTTAATAACGTATATACTTGAAATTTTCATATTCAAATTAAATGATAATAGAGCATATGTGAGTTTATAAAAAAATACTCAAGCATTAAATAATGAAAATTCTCTAAATTTAAGTCAAAATAAATATATCATAGTAATTATTTTATATTTTTAAAAGTAAAAATATATTTCAAAGTAAAATAAATTATTTAAATCAGTATTGAATTAATTCCAGAAGTTTTTAATTTATTTATCTTGATAGCCATGTTTTCAAATAAAATATATAATTTTAAAATATCCAGCTATTATTTCTAATTGACATCATTGTGATAGATTACATTAATTACAAATTGATAATTACATATTGATTGAAAACTCATGTAAGTTAATTTCAAAATATGTATTTATTGATAATATATAAATCACGTGTTCGTATAGAATTATAATATATTTGAAAGAAACCATGACTATATATTAAGCCAAATAATTTTAATAAATAAGCCAAATAAGATAATCATCATAAAAAAATAATTATAAATATATTAGAATGGGAAAATATATTTCATAAATTTAAAATATAGAATAAAAATTTACAAAATCAACCAACAAAAAAAAAATTTACAAAGTGATATTGCAATATGTGATAATGGGTTTTGAAATTGGGTTGTGAAGTAGGAGTGAGATTATGATTTATAATTGATGTCTCAAATTAATAATTAATTATGATTAATGTGATTGATATTTATCAATTAAGTGTAATAATATAGATCAGGATTTAAATTCTAAATGAAAATTACGGGCCTTAAGTAATTTAGAAGGAAACAAGTATAAAACTTTTTCTATAACGATCTCAATATTAGGATTATAGACAGAAAGAAAATAATAAATGAATTTCAATAATATTGTAAAGTTGTGTAAATGCACAAGATTGTCCCTCTTAAAAAAATAAGTAAATAAACACAATTAATCAAAGTTAGTAAAAGCAATTGATTATGCTAATAGTAATATTGATAAAAATAAAAATTAATGTTATCTTGATATAATGAATGGACAAATATTTGAAATAGGCTTAAATATACTTTTAGTCCTTGACAAATGATCAAATTTTAGTTTTAGTTCTTGAAAAATTTGTTGTTTGGATCTAGTTTCCAAACGATTCGAAAATTATTTGATTTTAGTTCCTGTCATATATGATTACAGATTATCACGTGGAACTAAATAACTTAACCTCAATTGGTCAGTTTAACATTTGACATAAATAGTTTGATGATAGAGACAAAACCAAAAATATTTAAAAAGATTTTTGATTAAAATTTTTAAAAAATTCAAATACTAAAATTAGAACTTACTTTTTAAGGATAAAAATATATTTAAGGCTTTGAAATAAAAATCTTAAAATTTTCCTAACAAATACTTTATTCGTTTTAGAATAACTATAATAAATTAAATAATATACATATTAAAAAAATAAAAATATATTAAAATAAATATATTAAATACTAACAAATATATTTATATTAAGGATATAAATGGAAGAAAAATGATATTATCTATATTACAAATGAAAAAAATTAAAAATCAACTATTATTATGAAAGAAGGAGGAAATAGAGTAAGAAATGAGTAGTCAGCAAAAAAGTAATCGAAACATGGAAAGGTCTACACAATGGGTGCCACCCTACATTCCTCTTTCCTCTCTTTTCAAATTCCCTATCAGTAGTTGTGTTTCTTCAATCCTATCTTCATTTTGTATCACTCACTTTAGATAAGGATTTTTCTTCTGTATCTTTTATTAAATGATTGTGATACTATGACTATTACTTGTATAAATTTTAATAATTTTGCTTAATTTTAATTTGTGATTTATTTTTAGTGATAAATAATTGAAAGATACAGGTATTTTTAAATTTGTTGGAATAAAATCCAGATAATATGAAGAAATTAATCCAAATATTTAAATTGTGACTTTTGCTGATATAATTTTTTTGGTACATGGTAATACATAATTAAATACAATAAATTATACTAGGAGTAGTATTGGTAAAAAAAATAATATTTTCTTGATATGATAAATGGACACATATTTTAAAAATAAAATAATCTCAAAAAATTTATGGATGGAGTGCAACGAAAGAAGTATTTATTTATTTTGATTAATTATATTTACTTACTTTTATATTTTAAAGGGATTATTTTGTTCATTTCTATTAATTTATGCTATACTTAATATGTGTTATTTTAGTTTTCGACTGATGAAATGAAATACAAGCTCCATAATCATGGCTTCTTACTATTTGACAAAAAAAAAAAAAAAGCAATTGGAAATTCGAACACCTCTATAGGAGGAATTTTTCAATTACTGAAAGTATAATAAAGCCAAAGACTTAGGGGACATTAATGACATAGTGACATGCAACTATGCAGGAACTCCCAATATCAATGGTTTTTATGGTTTCAATAGTCAAGGTACAGGCTAATTAAACTCGTCCAATGAAACTTGTGCTACCGTTCACGCAGACTAAGATGGATAAATGAAAGTTTATAAGAAAAAAAAAAGGGATAAATAATGAATGGTGGTGCTTCGACAATTGAAGTCGCAGACATTAATGGGAATCAGCATGGAGTAAGAAGTTATCCATCAATTCTTTAGGTGCTTTTCAAATAAAATAAAATATTTACTTTTTTTTTATAACGTTAATAAATAAATTAGAATAAATATTATCTTTTATTTTCAATACTCTTAAATATTTCTTGAAGTTTCCATTTCTCAATGCCTCTGGAAGTTTTTTGCCGTGTCCTAAAAGATGACAACCAAAATAATGAGGATAAATGAATGGTGGTGATTTAAGAATTGAAATTGCAGACATTAATGAGTAATAGTATTTTGAACTAAGCTATATAATGCGTAAGGATAATAGTAAAAATAATTTTAGTATAAATTTATTGAAATATATTTATAAAAAATTGGGCATGTAAATTTATTTAAAATAAGTTAATAGTTAAATAGTTAAATAAATTGATA
>JAMLFY010000013.1:9560469-9619362 GCA_030441495.1 Dalbergia oliveri | reverse complement strand
AATATGCATTTGTGATTCAGTTTCAAGTGTTAAGTGGATTTTCATATTTTAAAAATTTAGGTAAATTGAAATTATTTAGAAGAAAATCATATTTTAAATATAATATTATGCTATTATATGTATTTAGAAGAGGCATGTCACCCAGGTGGTTTACGTAGGATATAATTCTTCGCCCCTCACACATCTTTGTAGTCTGTCGTGACACATGTCCAAGCTAACATAGATTATGAATATATATATATATATATATATATATATATATATCTTATTAATTTTTACAATATATTTTTCCAAGAATTTAATTTTAATGCATTGTTAATATAAAAAGGTATTTTACACAAATATTCAATTATATAAAATTAAAGTATTCAACAGCTAATTATCATATTTAAATGTAATTTGGATATAACAAAACAAAAAGAATATCATATTTAAACCATATTGAAACCCTCTAAAACTTCATTGAATCCATTTAAAATAAGTAAATAGCTTCTATACTTGAAAATTTCATATTAAAATTAAATGATAATAGAGTATATGTGAGTGTATAAGAAAATACTCAAGCATTAAATAAAGAAAATTCGCTAAATTTAAGTCAAAATAATATATCATTGTAATTATTTTATATTTTTAAAAGTAAAAATATATTTCAAAAAGTAAACTAAATTATTTAAATCAATATTAAATTAATTCCAGAAGATTTTAATTTATTTATCTTGATAGACATGTTTTCAAATAAAATATAAAATTTAAAATATCCACCTATTATTTATGATTGGCATCATTGTGATAGATTACATTAATTACAAATTGATAATTACATATTGATTTAAAACTATTATATAAGTTAATTTTAAATTATGTATTCATTGATAATATATAAATCACGTGTTTGGATATAGAACTATAATACATTTGAAAGAAACCATGACTATATATTAAGCCAAATAATTTTTTGATAAATAAGCTAGATAAGATAATCGTAAAAAAATAATTTGAAATATATTAGAATAAAAAATAACTATTTCATAAATTTAAAATATAGAATAAAAATTTTAAAGTCAACCAACAAAAAAAATTTGCAAAATGATATTGTAGTATCTGATAATGGATTTTGAAATTGGGTTGTGAAAGTAGGAGTGAGATTATGATTTATAATTGATATCTCATAATTAATAATTAATTATGATTAATGTGATTGATATTTATCAATTAAATGTAATGAAATATAGATCATGATTCAAATTTCAAATGAAAATTGTGGGCCCTAAATCATTTAGAAGTACACCTTGTAAAAGTTTTTCTCATAGGAGTCTAAATATTAGTATTATAGACATAAGAAAAATAATAAATGAATTTCAATGATATTGTAAAGTTATGTAAATGCACAAGATTGCCCCTCTTAAAAAAATAAGTAAATAAATACAATTAATCAAAGTTAGTAAAAGTAATTGATTATGCTAAGAGTAATATTGATAAAAAAAATTAATGTTATCTTGATATAATGAATGGATGAATATTTTGAAATAGGCTTAAATATACTTTTAGTCCCTGAAAATGGTCAAATTTTAGTTTTAGTTCTTGAAAATTTGTTGTTTGGCTCTAGTCCAAACATTTATAAAATTATTTGGTTTTAGTTCCCATATATGATTACAGATTATCACATGTAACTAAATAACTTTATCCTCCATTAGTCAGTGTAACATTTGACATAAATTGTTTAATGATAGAGACAAAACCACAAAATATTTTAAAAAAATTTCGATCAAAATTTTTAAAAAAGAATTCAAATACTAAAATTAGAACTTACTTGTTTTTTAAGGATAAAAACATATTTAAGGCTTTGAAATAAAAATCTTAAAATTTTACTAACAAATACTTTATTCGTTTCAGAATAACTAAAAAAAAAATAAATAATATACATATTAAGAAAAATAAAAATATATTAAAAATGATAATATCTAAATATTATAAATGAAAAAAAAATAAAAAATCAACTATTATGAGGAGAAATAGAGTAAGAGTGAGTAATCAGTCAAAAAAGTAAATCGAAACATGGAAAGGTCTATACAATGGGTGCCACCCTACATTCATCTTTTCGTCTTTTTCAAATTCTCTGTCCATAGTTGTGTTTCTTCAATTCTGTCTTCGTTTTTTTTTTACTCACTTAGATAAGGATTTTTCTTCTGTATCTTTTTCTATCAAAATGATTATGATACCATGATTATTAATTGTATAAATTTTAATAATTTTGCTTAATTTAATTTGTGATTTATTTTTAGTGATAAATAATTGAAAGATATTGATATTTTTAAATTTGTTGAAATATGAAAAAATCCCCAGATAATATGAAGAAATTAATCCAATATTTAAATTGTGACTTTTGGTGATATAATTTTTTTGGTACGTGGTAATACAGGTAATTAAATACAATAAATTATACTAAGAGTAGTATTGGTAAAAAAAAATAATATTTTCTTGATGTGATAAATGGATAGATATTTTTAAAATAAAATAATCTCAAAAAATTTATGGATGGAGTGCAGTGAAAGAAGTATTTATTTATTTTGATTAATTATATTTACTTACTTTTATATTTTAAAAGGGATTATTTTGTTCATTTATATAAATTTACGTTATACTTAATATGTGTTATTTTATTTTTCGATTGATGAAATGAAATACAAGCTTCATAATCATGGCTTCTTACTATTTGACCAAAAAAAAAAAGCAATTGGAAATACGAACACCTCTATAGGAGGAATTTTTCAATTACTGAAATGTATAATAAAGCCAAAGACTTAGGGGACATCAATGACATAGTGACATGCAACTATGCAGGAACTCCCAATATCAATGGTTTTTATGGTCAATGTACAGGCTAATTAAACTCGTCCATCAAACTTGTGCGTACCGTTTACGTAGACTAAGATGGATAAATGAAAGTTTATAAGGAAAAAAAAGGGACAAATAATGAATGGTGGTGCTTCGAGAATTGAAGTCGCAGAGATTACTGGGAATCAACTTGGAGTAAGAAGTTATCCATCAATTGGGTGAAAGAAATAAAGATAAAATATTTACTCTACTTCATTTAGGAATTGAAATTAGTATTATATTAAAAATATAAAAAATATGAGTAATAATAATAATTTATAAAATTTTTATATTAATTAATAAATTAATTAAAATAATATTATTCTTTATGTCGATACACCTAAATATTTCTTGAAGTTGCCATCTCTTTGTGCATCTGAAGTTTTTGGCCGTATCCTAAAAGGTGACGTCCAAAATAATGAGGATAAATGAATGGTAGTGATTTGAGAATTGAAATTGCAGACATTAATGAGTCAATAGTTTCCTGAACTAACCTATGTGATGCATCCGGTTAGAGGAAAATAGTTTGAGTATAAATTTATTTAAGATATTTATAGAAAATTTAGTATATAAATTTATTTTAAAATAAATTAATAGTTAAATAATTAAATAAATTGATAAAATATACATGTGTCATTCTATTTTATATTTTATTTTGAATATTATGTTTATAAGGTTAAAAAAAATCTTAATAGATGACCCATAAGAATAAAGAGTCTATTTTATGAAAATTTTACACATTTTGAAAGTTAAAATTGTCGAACAATAAAAGAAAATTAGCTGAATAATTTTATTATATCATTAGCCGTATAGTTATAACAATAATATCTATTAGAGAGGAAATGTCCCATATTCCCGTCCCTATTTAGAATTTTGCCTTATCCCCCTTCCTTATCATTGTCACAGGTCATCATTCCTTATTCATCTTGAGAATTTGAATCCTTGGACATATTTCATTGATTTATAAAAAGAATTCAAAAGAAAAAATGAATATTTTGAAATTCAAAACATAAATATCGATAATAACAAATATTAATAATGTAACATAATCCAAATTAAAAAATAAAAAATACATACATATTATAAATCCAATATAGATAATTGAAAAATAAAGACGCGTTATCCCTATCTCGTCCCGCTTAAAAATCCCACTCCACCTTCATGAAGAGAAGACATGTCCCTATTTCCATTTTTATTATGGGTAATCATGTCCCATGTGTTCCCACTTCAATGATTTTTTAGTCATTCCTAATCATTTACATCTTTTTAATAAGTTAAAATATTTGATTTATAAAAATAAAAAAATATATTTTCTAATTAATAAAAAATAATTAATAAATTTAATTTATGTGATTTCAATTACATCTCCTTTCCTTGTACATACTTTTATTAAATTATAATATCAATTTTAAAATATATGTTATAATTAATGTGTTATAATTAGTAAAATATCACATATAATCTTAATTTATGTCATCTAATTATTAGAGTAGTATATCAATTACACAATTATCTTTAATAAAGTGATGTAATTATTTAATTTTTTTAAACAATTAATAAATAATTAGTATAATTATCAAAGAAGCGCAAATTGTAGGATTGATTTTTTTAAAATATTTTAATGTTGAAAAATTGAAGTCTTGTTTTTCAAAAAAATTTATATGAAACAATTGTAGAATTGATAAGTTGGAACACTTAGATTGAAAAATTAAATATGGTAAACTAGACGGAGAAACTTGACATTTGAAGTTAGAAACTCCCCTCCCCAAACCTTGTCCTCATTTAGAATTTCGCCTCTTATCTCTTCTCATCCTTATCAATTGTTTCCATTCCTCTATTCACTCGCGAAGATTTGTGTATATATCCTTTTAAATAAAAAAGGTTAGAAAATTTTGAATTAGGAAGGTGCCTGTTACCTTATTGCTCATTTTGTGTCTTAATTTTGTTAAGTCTAGACCCTACATGCCCTTGGAGGGCTATATGATAAGACCATTTTCTTGGGACCAAAGTTCCCGTAATTGTTCCCTAGAGAAAAATAAGTTAACGAGTGATTTTTAACGAATTTTATGAAATCTTTAAACCTTTCGTTTTAGCCAAAAAGTTTATAAAATTGTAAGATTTTCTAATTTGAACTAAAACCCAAAAATTAGATTTTGAATTGTTGGATTTTGATTTTTCTAATATTTTATTTGAATCTAAATGGGGGTATTTCCCTATTTACATTTATGTTTTAAAGTTAATGGAAATTAACTTAAAATTAAGAATGTAAATAGTGAAGTGAGATAACCCATTCCACACATACCAGATTTGGAGCTTTAAAGACCGTCCGGTGGTCATATTTGGTGCGTTAAGGCAACACGGACCGCCTAGGTGGTCATTAACCGCCTGGCGGTCAAACAGAACATAAAAATCCCATTTTGGGGCCAGACCATTCCAGACGCCCACACACTCCCCAAACCCCTCTCATCTACGAAAAACACCTATCCCAACCCGTTTCACTCATAAAACTCCATTTTCCATCCAATTCTTTCAAGATTTACTTGGAATCTTCCATCATCTAAACTTAAGGTATGTATCTTGCTAGTTTAGTTTTATTTCCTTTGAGTTTCCCTTGTTTAGAGGAGTTCCCTATGCTCTCTAGGGAGAAGAGTGTTCTATCTTGTAAAGATGGACTTTTGAGTGGTTAGAGGTTAATCTAGAGCTTCGCGCTTCCATGTCAGATAGTGGTGTCATTCCTGCTCCCAAAGTACTGATATGTTGATTCTAGATAATCCACCCCTTCAGGTGAGTGGGTTCGCATCTGTAACTTCTATGTTGTTCATTATAGTTATTTTCGTGAAAAATATGATTTACTTATTTTTGAGAAATACCTGGTAAGGATTGAAGTTTGTTGTTGATTGGTATGACTAGAATTCTGGTTTAGAGCATGAACCTTGCTTTTGGATAAAACTCATGGGACCATGTTTGTTACAATGATTTTATATAGAATTGATGATATATGCAATTGTTAAAGGATTTTATGATTATTTCAAGGGATTCTGAACTGGTTTATTTACGTGATATAGTTTGAACTAGATATGTTTAGAGAAGAGAATAGAATTTTGATTGTAAAATTTGCTATTTGAAGCATATATTGGGTTTTCTAGTCTAAGATAAGTTTGACAATTGAAATGTGTTTTAAAGATTGAACCAAGCGATTTAGGAGCATGAATCTTCATGAGATTTAGAACATCTACCCTACATATTCTGGAGGTTGTAGAAATCACAATGTCTGCAAAGGGTAATCCTTGGACATGATTTCATAGCCATAGTTATACTAAGGTTAGACCTGAGAATCAGAGATTCAAGCTCACAGAGAACAAAAAGGTTTTAAAGGGTTTTTAGATTGATCTAGAGAGCTATAGAGAAACAGGCTCGTGTTAAACCTTGTTCCGTTAACCTTGGCACCAAGTATGCCTAGGCCAGAGTATTCAGAGAGAAATTGTTGTCACACTGGTGGCGAGACGTAACGCCTAAATGTAACAGAGGTTATCATATAAAGATCACTGTTTCTTAGGCTATTACACTATAAGTTTATATGATTTCAGAGGAACGTGAATTGAGAAAATTGCTTTTGAGCTAGTAAAGTGATAATTTGAATATATAACTATATATATGTATACTTGATTGCATAAAACTTTTTAGTATTACTGATATCTTTATAATTTCATGCATTGTTCCTTGAAGTCCCATGAAGCTGGGGTTTCAGGTGAGAGCTCACTCACGAGTTTTGTATCAAAACTTACCCATCTCTTCCTTATTTCTTCTTACAAAAGTGGTTGTGGGTCCTCCCAGCCACCATTGACTCCACAATATTAGAATTCCAATGGTGAGCTTCACTCAGATGAAGGTCTATGGTTTGATCTAGAGTAACTCCAGGTATTCATGCAAAGATCCGACTACACCATGACTTAGGTTTTGTATATATATGTTATACTAAATTGTATTATAAGATTATGCTACTTATAAAGGTTGTTTATGAATTTAGACTTTAGAAAAATAATTATGAAACTAGACTTGATTATTTGGATGATTTAGATAATTTTGAATTTTAAAGACAGTGATTTGTATGTAAATAAGGAAACTTTATTTTGAGTAATTTATAAGTTACTATGCATATAGAACAACAGGTCACGAGGCTTACGTGGAACTGAATCCTCACATGCCGATTATGCCTTGTTTGGTTCGTGACAATTTGAATCCTACTAGTATTCACATGTTTATTAAAAATATTTAAAAAGTGAAAAATTTTTAAAATACTTTGAATTTTGAAACAAATATCCATAATAACAAATACCACTAATGCAATATAATTTAAATTAAAAATAAAAATATATACATGATTCAAATTAAATCCAATAAAGATAATTAAAAAATAAAGGTGTACTAAGATTTTCTTGTTATCATTAGTTATTATATTTTTTTTGTAACGTAATTATAATAGTTTTGTTATCTTCAATACAATAATTTTTATATATATATATATATATATATATATATATATATATAAATGTATAATTTTAATGGTATAATACATTCAATTATCATTTTGTTTATATTATTTGTTAAATAATTTTAATGAAGAGAGATATGAATGTATGATTGGAAAAAATAATTAATAATTAGAAGGTAAATTAAATCCAAAAACTTACTTTAAATATTAAGATTATGAAAATGGTGGTATAATTCTCAATGACACATATAAAATTGTTCATGTAATGAATCTTAATTATTAGTATTATAGATAGATGATATATTATATTAAATCTTTCAAAAATACATTAACTATGATATTAGGTTTTATGAAAATATCAAAACTAATATAGTATAGCGTGTATTATTATATTATACTAATTAAATTTGACTTGCAAAAATAAAATGATATGTAATTAATGTGATTCTTTAAAATTTAAATTTAAATTTGAAAGTGATTTATATATTAGAGAGTAACTGTTGATCATATTTATGTGTTAATTTGTGGCATTAGATTTTTAGTGATAGTTTACTGACCACGATAATATTTGTTGTGATTTTAATTAATAAAATAATTTTAAATTAATATGACTACAATGTCAATGATAGCACAAATTTAAGGTTGACTCAATAATATCGATTTGACATCTTCTCTAAATTTATGGATATGTCCAAAGTTAACATAGATTATGATTAAAAGATATATATCTTATTAATTTTTACAATATATGTTTCCAAGAATTTAATTTTAATGCATTATTAATGTAAAAAGATATTTTACATAGATATTTAATTATATAAAATTAAAGTATTCAACAGCTAATTATCATATTTAAATGTAATTTGAATATAACAAAATAAAAAGAATATCATATTTAAACTATATTGAAAACCCTCAAAAATCTCATAAATCCCATTTAAAATAAGTTAATAACTTCTATACTTGAAATTTTCATATTAAAATTAAATGATAATAGAATATAAGTGAGTTTATAAAAATACTCAAGCATTAAATAATGAAAATTCTCTGAACTTAAGTTAAAATAAATATATCATAGTAATTATTTTATATTTTTAAAAGTAAAAATATATTTCAAAAAGTAAACTAAATTATTTAAATTAGTATTGAATTAATTCCAAAAGATTTTAATTTATTTATCTTGATAGGCATGTTTTCAAATAAAATATATAATTTTAAAATATCCACCTATTATTTCTAATTAACATCATTGTGATAGATTACATTAATTACAAATTGATAATTACATATTGATTGAAAACTATCATGTAAGTTAATTTTAAATTATGCATTTATTTATAATATATAAATCACGTGTTTGACATAGAGTTATAATACATTTGAAAGAAACCATGACTATATATTAAGCCAAATAATTTTTTGATAAATAAGCCAAATAAGATAATCATCATAAAAAATAATCTGAAATATAGTAGAATGGAAAAATACTATTTCATAAATTTAAAATATAGAATAAAAATTTGTAAAGTCAACCAACAAAAAAATTTTACAAAGTGATATTGTAATATGTGATAATGGGTTTTGAAATTGGGTTGTGAAGTAAGAGTGAGATTGTGATTTATAATTGATATCTCATAATTAATAATTAATTATGATTAATGTGATTGATATTTATCAATTAAGTATAATGAATATAGATTGATGATTCAAATTCTAAATGAAAACTATAGGTCATAAATCGTTCTAGAAGTGACACCTTAAAAGTTTTCCTCATAGGAATATGAGATATTAGTATTATAGATAGATTTGGTAATTTGATTTAGATATAGGAGGCGGGAAACAGAGAAAAATTCTTAATTTATATATATATATTTCAAATTTCATAGTCAAAGCATGCACTATACAAAAATCAAAACAAATAAATTTGGTAAATTTAGAAGATCGGCAGCAACCATAGGAAAGGAAACATCTTACTTTGCTTCCTAGCTAGTTTGTCAAGTCTATAACAGCCATTAAATGCTTCCATAGCTTTGTGAAAGGGTTTTTTTTCCTCTTCATATTTTTCAAAGCACAAGAACTAGCAAGTCTACACAGAATTTGCTAAAATGTCATTTTCTTTGGCCTGTAGATTATCTTCTCCATGTTTTTTATTATTATTTTAGATTTTCCACTAGACAATAATATCCTAAATCATGATATGTGTGTGAGTTTAGATTTTGTGGAAAAGAAGAGATTTGTAGGGTAAATTTTCAAAATTTCACACTACAAAATCCTCCTCTTCCCTTCACCCCCTCCAAAATTAAACTCATAAATATACTCTTAAATTGTGTTTGGGTGAAGTATTCTTAAAGTTCAAGAAATTTAAACTATTAAAAATTCTAATTGCTTCAATTTAATTCCCTTAATTTTTAAATTGTTTTGTTTGAATAAAATAATTATATGACTTCATTTGCAAGATATTTTGTTTGCATAAAGAAATTATATCACCTTCTCTATGGAATGAGTAGATGATGGCACAAAGGTGGCGACACTGGTGGTGGGTGGTGCACAGTGGGCGGGTAAACCTATGATAGACAGTCGATAAGCAGCTGTGCGACTAACAAGGGTGATGCAGCTAGCCAGTTGGCTGATGGTGAATAAGTAGTTGTTGATGGATGGCATGTACTTGCACGAGTGATAGTTATGAAATTTGCTTGTATTAATATTCAAACAAGAAATTTCCTTGTATTGATATTCAAACAACGAATTTTATGAGAATACCTCATAAAATTATTTGGAATTTTAAAATTTTCTAGTGTTAATATTCAAACAAGGAATTTCATACCAAGCTATTTGAAATCCTCTCAAAACCTTCTAAAAATATTCCATCCAAACACATTCTTAAACTTTAGAGGGATAAGTGTTTTCAAATTATTTTTTTGCAACACTTAAACATATTTTTTGATCTTATAAATATTATTGGTCATTTTGGTTTTACCTTCTAATTTTTTTTCCTTTTGGTACATAGTTCCTCTTTTTTCTAATATTATGCTTTTAGTGCTATTGTTAATCTACACAGTTAGATAATACTATTTACATGATATTTACAAGAGCAAAATATAAAATTTTCACTATTCATACGAATTAAATACAAACTCTAAACTACTTATAAGAATCTAAATTTAGAGTATAGGAACTAAAAATATAATATTTGAAAATAAAAAATAACAAATATTTTTTTAAAGAGGCTAAAACCAAATTACGTATATTCGTAAGAACTAAAAATAAATTCAACTATTTTTTTTTCCAAATGTGAAACTCTCACCCTAGGACGACGACCCCATGCTTTTATAAAATGCATTTTGGGTGTGATGCATGCCACAAGGCTGAAAAGATGTCATACATATCCAAGTTGTTGCTAGCTTTGTTCCTTACACTTGTGCTGTTAACCTCCTCGGGGAGCGATGCACGTGGCGCGTTATTCATCCCCAACTCTCAACCTCCCATCCCTCGACCTCCCCCACCTGCATCCACTCCCCCCTATCGTAAGTAAGCACAACACTACCCTTGTTTGGCTTATATACATTTGAGAGATCGAGACGTGCACAAAATTTTTCTGTATGCTGGCCGCTTTGTAGTTCAGTAGCTGTTGGATTAATACTACATCGACATCATCAACTTCGTTGCTTTTATTTAGATTTCATTTCAGAGCAGTGTGTCTGCAGCTTTTACTTAAGTAATAAGTAGCAATACAGAAAAGTCATCAAAGCTCATGTATACGTTCTTGGGGATTTGCAATCAAAGTTTACCTACCCGTGTGATAAGACGCCAAAGCCATCAAAGTTCGTGTATCAATTACAGCAGAAAATACTGTCAATAATAATTTGGTAGTTCTACAGGTAGAGCTGACTGAAATCCTCCTTTGATATTGCACTAAATGAGAAACAATAAAAAATGACAGAATATATTAATGAAATGATGAAAAGAAATAGCTGATTGTCTTCTCACTTCTCGAGTCTGAGAGGGAATTCCACACAAGTTCTAATTTATCTCCTCGCTCCTTCACACACCACTATTGTTTATTACATAGAGTATTGGAATGCAGTCAATGCACACACTCTCTCCACCCATTACCACTAGGTGTTTGGAATAGAATATAAGGAAAATGAACTACTATTTTTGGTTTTTAGGGTGTACAAGAGGAGAAAAACAACAAAAAAGACTAAGACATTATCCGGTGAGGCATAGCAACCCCTGTACACAGGGCTGTCAAACGGGCGGGCCCGAGCATTTAGGCCGTTTACATGCAGTTGATAATTGTTTAGCCCTGGCCCGTTTAAGGTCAAATCCCAGGCCAGATAGGTCTTTTTGTTTTTGCATTTTGCAAATAAGATGAAAATGAAAAGAGAGAAAAAAAAAGAATCCACACATAAGACCTAAACTACCAGAAGAAAAGAATAATCCAAAGAACTAACAAGACTATCCAACTTTCAGTCTTTCATTTCCCTTATGAAATTGAAATCCAAAAAACTAACAATAAAATCCAGAAAATTAATATAGATAAAATCCCAAAAAAGAAGAGTTGTTCAATCTAAAGAAATATGGCAGCGGCGCTCACAACCACCAACTATTGACTCATAGCGGTTGCTTCTGCTGTGATTCACGATTCAACTTTCCTCTCCCTCATGCTGCTTCCTTCGACGACTCTGGCGAAAAGAAGTGTTTTCCAAGCTCGCGACCGTGGTAGAGAATCGAGAGGAAGAAGACCCAAGACTCAAGGAGTGAGAGAAGAACTGATAAGTGAAGAAGAACTGAGAGAAAGGGAGGAGCGGCCGTGTCATCTGCTGGCTTTTGTTGTTATATTGTACAGGTTAGAAATAATTCCTAGGTGAAAAGTGGAGAACTTTGCTTGGCCCTGCCTCTCTTCAATAGGGGAAATGTTAAAACCTTAAACAATGTGTTAATGGCTCGATAATGAGTCATCACTCACGTGAGCCACAAGCCCACATCTATTAGATCACATGCTTTCAGAATTTTTTTAAATGGGCTAACAAGATCATGCTTTCACAAGCCCACAATCTCCCGATCAAGCTTTAGAAAAAATGGCTAACAAACCACAAAGAAAAAAGAAAAAAAGGCGCGTTAAATGGCTTGTATGTAAATAGGCCTTTTTTTTTTAAATGGGTTGTATTTTTCATACCCAACCCCCATTTTTTTTTTCTGATAAACAAGTTGGTTTACTAGTTTGTCCCATTTTGATGGCGCTACTTGTACAAACAGGACCTCCTTGAACTGAATAAGATTCAATCGAATTGAATTGAACTATAAATCAAATATCATATTAAGTATTAATTATTTTGTAAACAAGATTTGAATTGAATTAGAAATAAAATATTATGTTTAGGTGAATGAGATCTCAATCCCTAATTAGTTTGTATTAATTTCTGCAAGCACTGGTTACATTTTCCTAAGTCTTATTGAAACCTATTCTTGCATTCCAGTCAATTGACCTACACTAATCAATCAACTAATATAAGTTCAATTGACATCCCTAATTAAGCAATCTATCCACAATCATGTAATAGAAAAGCACAACAAGTTCACCCAATTAAGAAACTTAATTCCACAATTATCCAATTAAGTTTCAAAATTAGGATCAACAATCAATCAAGTTAAGAAATATCGATCAACAATTATGCACTCAATCAATAGACTACCCATGCATTCATACATTATAATCAATCAATATAAACACAAAAGGTAGAAAAGAGGAATTAAAAGAAAACATTGCATTATTCATGAGAGAAAAGGGTTCAAGACAAACCTTGCCCTTGTAAAACCTTGAGTTAACAAGTAAACTACCCCTCTATTAATACATGTTTAGAAATAGAAAATTAATTGAAACTTAAGAAAGAGGGAGAAGAATAGAAGATGAAAAAGAAGAAAAGGAAGAGAGGAAGAGGAGGAGGAGGGTGAAAGTGGAGAAATCACGAGAAGAGAGTTAAATCATCATCTCTAAAAACTTTTTCTAACTTGAAAAACTTGTAAACAAGATCTCTCAATTTTTAGAAAACTGATTGTAAAAGTGTAGGTTAGACTAGAAATATAGTTTATGGAGAAAGTAACTTTTTGATGGGTAACAAAAGAGAGTAAACAAAATAACATGAATAAAAGGCAATAAAATAGTACAAATATATATAAGGGCAGAATCTTAAAAGGATAGAGAAAAGAACACAAGGATTCATCCAGTTCACTAACTAAGTAGTATTGTCCAAGCTTCTCTAAGCTTACGAATGAGTTGTTTTAAATAGTTTCTCTAAGCTACCTCAAAGTGAGTATTCTTTGATTAGCTTCTCTAAGCCAACAATGAGTATTCTTTTAAATTGCTTCTCCAAGCTACATCATAGACCACTTGTGTTGGGTTACAATCAAGAGATTGAAAGGTTTGTGTTTAGATACACTCAATAGAATCACACTCAACGTGTTTTGATTTTTCTATGAAGTACTTTGTTTAGTTACTTCTCTAATAACTCTCAAAAGGATATGAAACAATAACATAATAATGATTTTTGTTTGAAGTTTTGAGGTAGAGACTTTATTCTTACAAAAAGAATGAAGGAGAACAAGAAAGGATTTTTGCAAAGTTTTAGCACCTTTGTTTTCTTCTTGTTCTCACTATCCAACCATATATATAGCCATCTCTAGGAGATTGCCATTGTGAAATAGAGTGAAGACCTAAGAGATAAAATATTCCTGTTGGTCTTACACTTGGCAGGAAAAAATTTTTGTTTCTTCTTTGTACATGAGGACAATAGGAAATATGGTTAACACCACTAGTTGTAGACTATTGTAGCATGTCTTTACGAGATTTGTCGCATATTCAAAGTCAACTTTTTGAGGAATTTTGATCATAAGCATGATCAGAGCTTCTAGTATGCATGAATGTAGCCTTTTGATGAGGTATTCCTTTTGAAACATGACTTTTGAGACAATGTTCAAATTGCCTACTTCCTTCTTGTGTAGATCTTTCAAATGAAAAGTTATTCTTTGTGAACATGAGTCTTCCTTTTAAAAAATGTGGTTGCTTTTATGGTGTAGCAAGTGATCATTTTGATGGATGATGAACTTTCTAATTGTTAGCCATGGCAACCATCACCCAAAGGTGAATTGGGTGATCAAATAACTATTTTTACTTCTATAATTTTTTTTATTTCATACATTTAAATTATAAACCTAATGAAATAACCCTAGCAAAGATCCAAATATTATGAATTACTCAAATATAATTTGTATCTTAGGAGGAATAAAAAGAATCACTAATATATATCAATAAGAATAATCAATGTAATGAATCACTTGCATTTTATGCTTTGATTCCTAAGACTTTTAATCTTTTCACTCTAATCCATTTTTCAATCTTATTTAAAAAAATTATTGGAAATTTGATTAAGTATATGAGAATGCAAGTGATTTAGTGAAAGCAATTTTAAGTGTTCTATCAATATAAATGAATAAGACAATAAAACAAACTGCAATAATGTAAAGAGACAAGGGAAGGGAAATCCAAACTCAATTGATTTGATCACCTCTTGTGGCTTACATTTAGTTCCCAAATAGCCGCTTAGAGTTTCACTATCCTCCAAATCTTATAAGTGATTGGAAACCTTTGCATAGCTTGAGTGCTCTTGTACCTTTGGGATCCTTCACCCCTATATTTGAGTCACTCAACAAAACTTGGATTCGTCACCTTTTCAATTTGAGGGATGCCTTACCCTCTTAGATATTTAATAAAGATTGAATATGAACTTTCTCAAAGAGCAAATTATACAAATTGAAGAATTAAAAGTTTTTCAAGTGATAGAACCGTTTTGACCACAAAACTTTCACAAGAATTGATGAATGAAGAAAATTGAAAGAAGTTTATGCTTGGTTTTTCATGTCCAAAAATATATCTTTTGATGGGTATTTATAGAGTCATAATTCGTGTAAACCATTGGGATCAAGGTGTGTCTTTTCAAAACGAACCCGTATGTAGATTTTTTTGTCATTGTAAGTGTTACATGAACTTGTAATCACTTTAGGAGTGATTCAAATTTTGAAATTTGAAATTCAAATTTTTGACCGTTTGTAAGCACTTACATTAAGTGCGTAAGCACTTAAATTAAATAATGTGATCACTTACATTAAGCCCAAAATTCACCAAACAATTTCAAAGACTTCTGTAAGTGATTTCTATACCTTAAAACACTTGTAAACATGTTTTAAACATTTTGATATTAATTAAAACATGTTAATAACTTGAAATTTAACTAAATACTTTACAAATGATATTTAAAGATAATTTCTTTCAAAAAATCAAAACTTGTGTAAGAATTCATTTAAGTCTTGTTCTTGAAAATGAGTGACTCAAATTATTAAATCAAGATAGTGGCCAATAAGTTTTATCAAAATAAAAACTTTTAAGAGTTAGGAAGAGGGTGGGTAAGGAAGAAGGAGAGTGGGTGAGGAAGAAGATGGGCGAAGAAAGAGGAAAGAGAAAGGTGGAGGAAGAAGAAGGAGATGGGAGAGAATGAGAAGAGAAAGAGAGCCTAAAACTACCTAACGTGAGCTAATTTGGGCTAAAGGGTCATATCCTTTTGTTCTTAGAGTTTATGGATCATTTAAAGACCCAAAACTCATTAAAATGCATACAATAAAGTCATAGATCCTTGAGGGCTCATTTGCAATGACTCTAGCTAAACCAAATATTTGGGAAGAAACAGCGACCCTAATTCGCTGCAATCAAGTTTTTTCAATTTTTGATGTCTTCATGAAAATTGTAGATATTTTTCTTCTCTTCAAAATGGACATCTTATTTGCCTCATTTGGACTTTGGATGAGGGAGATATGCTTAATTATGGAAGCATGCCCAATTTGGAAATTTCAACACCTTAGTTCTTGACTTCTAGGCTTATTTTGACTAGCTATACTTTGAATTAGGCTTTTTAGAAGTGTAGTTATGATAAATTTCTCATTAATGCTCAAATCAATATCCAAACTCAAACATGATGATAATGCATACAATTAAGCATAAAAGAGAACTGTAGACACCAAGAATATGGTACAAAATATGCATAGAAATACACACTACAGAATAGCCCATGCACCAGAAGATAGGAAGACAAAGAGTCTTGAAACTATGAATTAAATGAACTTCTCATTTTGATTCAAACACTTTTAATTTCCCCATTTCAATCCAAATGGCTCAAACACTTCCCAAAAAAGAAAGAAATCTAAAACACCCTCCTTATCCAAAATTGGGGGTTGGTCACTTTAATTTGATGGCCAATGTGTGATCCATGATGACAACTTAAATGATGATATCATTGCCCTCGATCCAGATCACCATGCCACGTAATCACGACACCACTCTCCATAAAATCAAGAAACTGAAAGACACACTAAAACAACATACATGACCTCTGAGTAATCAACTCAACATATGGACCATGATAAGTCTTGCAATAGCCCACCTTCTACACCAGCTTAGCCATGACTAAGCTTAGGACCATGTAAAAGATACAATTATATGCTGGATACACTTGGCCCACCCTTGGGAAATTGAACAAAGTGCCTGAAAAGTTCACCATAAGAATTCTCCTATAATAACCAAAAAACAATGAGGTTCACCATACACTTTAATTAGACAAGACCACCTTAGCACCCTGCATCTCCCATATATTTTCACTCTTCTCCTTTCCCCCTTCATTCTTGTAACCTTCCTCCCTTTTCACTTCCTTTTTTTCTTTTTCTTTCTCTCTTCTTTTCTCCTTTCATTCCTTTCTTCCTTCTTCTTCCCACCTTCACCAATCATCACCACAACCTCTTTATTATCATTGATCCCGTGAATTGCCCAGGGATTAGGCAGGAACCTACTCCCTCTGTCTAGAAGTGGCAGAGAGAGTGTCCGCCCGCCTCCAGCAAGTGGCACATGAAGGTGACACTACACACTCAAATGAGAGGGATCCGAGTCTGTATAGGTATAGATTATACAGTTAATGGCTTATATCAATCATATTGGTACTACCTATGCCACAAAGATGCATCTTTCTTTTGTACGGTATCACGAAAGGTCTATGAGTTTAACTCTACTTGGGGTAATTTTGGGGATAAGCTACCTTTGCTTCCCAGCTGAAACCGTGTAGTTAGGACAAAGCACGATGAAAGACCGTGTTAGCCCGTTGAAATTGCAATCCATAAAAATATCAAACTGTATGTTACAAATGGTATCAAGCCCTGACCTTTCCCAGGACCTGCTGGGTCCGGGACGAAACCAAGCAGCTCGGTGGGGATGTAACGCCCGGGACGAGGCAGTGGAGTGATCGCCAATACGAGAAGGAAGATCTGACAAGGAGCGAACTCCTTCCTCCAGCCTGGTACATGAATGAACCGATTACACACCCGATAAAGCCTGATCTGAGTCTATATAGGTATGGACTAGACAGTTAAGGTTATATGAATTGATTGGTACTACTGATGCCACAAAGATGCATCTTTATTTAGTAGCTCATCACGAATTTACTCCACCTTAAGTGTGCTTGACTTGGTAATTTTGATGGGCGACCTCCTGGAAGTCGAGTTGGGTAATTTTGGGATTGGTGACTCCTGAAAAATTCCCAGGAAGTGTGTGAGTGAAGACAAGCACGTTGAAGACCCATGTTGGTTTTGGAGATAGTCGAATCCATAAAGTAGCAGGGATGTTACAAACCCCTCCTCCTCCTTATCCCAAGAACCGTTCTCTTTCTTCTCCGTTTCCTTTACCTCCACTTTTTCTCTTAACCTTTATTGGAGAGCTTGAAGATTTAAGAAGGTGTGAGAGTGACTTTCTTCACCAATTCTACTCTCCAAGTGGAAAATAAATTTCAAAATAACTCATTTAAATTATTAAAGCTTTTAGTTAAGTTAGGGCTACCCTTAGGTCTCCTTTGAACCCTAGAAATTGGGGTTTTGGTGATTTGGGGCTAATTAGTATAAATTAATGGCATTATTACCTCAATAATATTGTACTTGTCGTAGAGTTATAGAGCATTTGAGCATCAATTATTGGATTGTGGCACCTAGGAGTTAATCTTTAGTTCTTTTGAACCAATTTGTGAGTAGACATTATATCTATAATTATTTTTATTTATGTTAAATTAGCTCTAAGTATATTTTAGTAAATCTAGAAATTGAAAAATAGTTATTTGGTTTATTTTATGTAATTTTAATGAAATTACATTCTTTATGTTAGCTTATGTTTTATCAAAAATTGACATATGAGATGATATAATATTGATTTTGGAAAACTATTTTATCTCTGCGATGGATCCAGGATAAAGTACTTGAGAAATTGTGGTTAGAGCCATTTATAAGTTATTGATAATTGATTTGATATGATATGTAAAATTTTTAGTATATGTTTTAAAGGAAAATCTCTGATAGGATTTAGCTTAATGACAATAGGCCTTAGCCTTGGCACCTTAACTATATTTGATTGAACCACATAATGGATTATCCTGTCTATGACTACTCACATGAAGATGATCCCGTTTTAGCATCACATGAAGGAATGGCCGCTCGAGTGTAATCCTCCTGTTATCCTAAATTTAACAATTCCCTATTATTTTATATAAAGTTGGCTATTTTCAAAACAAATCTTTTCCTTAAATAAAAGAATTTATTGAATTTTTATCAACTATGAAGTTATTATTATTTTACTTATCGATTACATATTGTCTTATGTGGGTTACACTGTATTCCTTATTCTACCCCTAAGTTGCAAGACTCACTCCTTCTACTTTTTCCTCTTTCAAATAAGTGTAAGTTCAGGTTCAATTCCCGCCCCTCAAAGCCGAAGCTTTAAATCTGGTGAGCCTTCTTGATAAGGCCTATTTGTATATTGGAACCTAGTTTTCTTTTGAGTAGTGCCTAGTTAAAACTATCCATAATGCTCCATATGTCACAAGCAGGGTCTTCATATTAGTTTTATGCATATGTTATGTTTATGATTATGTAAGTGTACTTAAGACTTAGATATATATAGATTATATTATGGAAAAGATTTGTAAACTAAATTTAGAATTTGTATTTTGAACTATATTTCTAGTTATGGTTGGACATATACTTTGTGGTTAAGAAGTTATATTTGAAACATGTTTGAAAACTAACTTGACTTCATGTTTGATTTTAGGATTGGGTTTGATTTAAATTACATATTAGTTCTTGAATTGAAATTTATATGTTGAGATAATTTTCTGAATTATGTTGAGTTAGTTGTTCTATTGCGGGGTATGCATTTTCAGAATGTTTAAAGCTTGATTCTATATTTTATCTTACTTTTCATATGGTTGTATTTCTAAACTTTGGGATGTTCTAAAAACATAGGGAAACTTTCCTATTTTTTTGAAAGCTCTGCATGTTGAGACTTGCGGAGAATGTGTTCCCTACGCTAATCATGACCCAAATTAGGTCATCGCAGAAGTTGGTATTAAAGCCTTAGGTCTCCCCGTGTAATATGAAGCAAGTATCCTTTTCAGAGAGTCAAAATTGTGTAAATGGTAGTCGGCCCATTTTCACAAAGCGCGACCCTACAAGAGGCCTTTAGGAATGTCTTCTTTAGTCTTATCTGAGTTGTTTTAGTCTTATGTCATTCCTATTTCAAACTTTACATGTGTCTTGATTGTTCAATATATCAGGTGTGATACCACCTAGGATGCGTAGACGCAATAAGAGGTTAGGAGATTATGATGCCTCCAATATAAATCTGATTGAGCACCTCTCCTAATCGAGAAAGAAGGAAGTCGAGGGTATGGACAAGGCCATACCAGAGCTTAAACCTGGCCGTGGAGAAGCAAAGACAACGTGATGCAGTGAGGAGGCCCATAGGGGTAACCAGTTGATCTTATACATAGATGTTAGGCATGCAACAAGCCATTGATAATTTGGTGGAAGCTTTAACCTAACAAGCAATAGGTAGGGCCCAACGCCATGTTGAATTTGCCTCTGGCACTCGAAGAAATGCCCAGCCTTTTGGATGTGAGGATATGACTATTGAAGCATACTTCAAGCTAAACCCACCTCTTTTACATGGGACTTCGTGGATGAAGACCCACAAGAGTTTTTGACAGATTCAAAGAGAGCCCTCAAGTTCTTAGATGTAAGTGTAACCCCCTAATAATTAACTCAACACGCCTAGGACGTATTTTAGTTGATTATTAGCTATTGCTCTTTGCTTCGTTCTTTAATCATACTTAAAATATGCTTAAGGAAAATATGAGCCATTTTTTTGAAACATAAATAAAACGTGAGCCACACACATATAAATAGTCGTTAACATAAAGTGGAACATATAAAATAATAACATAAACAAAAACATCATATGGGCTCTATAAAGATCATCCATAAGCACACCAGCTTGAAATATATAATGAAATACTCACCCATGAAAAGTGAGTTAAGTTCATACATCATCATAAGAGCAAATACATAGAAAAGGAAATACAATGGAAAACATACCCACCTAGTACACCTATAATAGATAACCTAAACACAAAAGAAGACTATCCTAAGCTAGTAGTGTATGTGCACTAAAAAGCCTCCAAGAACTCTATGGCGTTGGCTCTGAAAAGGTGGAACGTAACCAATCCATGAGCGAACTCCTTCAGGCGGGGTACACGCGATGCTCCAGATGGACGCATGGATGGCCTCCGTGCCAACCTTGACGAACAACCGTATCTCTTACCTTCCTCATCCGTGGAGTAAGGGCAGAGCTCTTGGAGTAGACGTGGTATAGGCGAGTCCTCCATCGGGTCGCTGAGGAATGCCTCGAACGAGGGACATAGTCTGGGAAGTCACGATAGCAGAATACGAGGGATACATGTGTAGAATCCTCTCATTGTGCATGCGTGCCCGCTCGAAGACCATGTCATCGCTGGAAGGGGGATGTGAGAGAATTTGGAGTGGAAGAGCGGGGTGTGGAATGACGTCCCACAAACATGAACACTTGACGCAACGTCCCTCAAAATGATACGATCGGTGCTCGGGATTAATGCACCTCCCAGGTGGGGGTATCAATGAATAGTATGAAGGTTACCATCGAAATCCAAAAGAGCGTGATGGAAAAAACAGGAGTGAGAATCTTGCTAAAGAATCTCGTAGTGCATTCCTCCTAACTAAGTGACATCATCAACGTCCTCAGGAACCTCTGGGTTATTATGAAATGGTGAGCATACAATGATTCATTCATTTAAGTTTTAACATTAATTATTCGAGGCCATCGTTTTATCATGCGTTTTGTAATGCATCATACTTTAAACATGTTGTCCAAACTTAGCTCTCTATCATGCATCTCAATATCATAACAACACATTACGCACAAAACATGATTCATGAATGGCATATATTAGTTCTTTAGGTGACTTGAGTTAGTTAATCATTATTTCTTGGGGCCACCCTATACTCTACCCTTTTGAGAGTACTTTTAGGTTATGACTCATACCTCACTAGTCATCACTAGCATATACTTATCTCTTTTGATAAGTTAAAGTCCCAACTTAAAGAGCAAGCTAGAAGGCAAGAATTACTGATTCACCACCTATAGTTTGATGGGTCCAAAGGATCATCTTCTCATGTTTCTTAGTCACCTTAATTCTTAGCATGTTATATCATGATGCAATTCATAATTCATAATTAACATAACATTTTCCCATATCTCATGCATAAGCATCTTCAATGTTTCCAAATGAACCATAACATGCAAGTCATGGAATTACTAATTAAAGGTCAAGTACTCATTTAACATTACTCATCACATGAATTCATCATCCCAAATCATCAAAGAACCATTATCTCAAATCATCACATAAATGTTCCCATTAACCAACACTCAAATTTGGGTAACTCTAATTGTCAACTTATCTTCTTATGCATCTAAGGGATCTATTATCAACATTATCACTAATTATATGGCTCGAGAACATTATTCAACAATGTTGGACAGCATAGGCAGTAAAACAATTTCAAGGATTTTCCTGATTAGAAGTTGCATTTTTCATCCTTTCTCATTACGGCTTTTCCTATGATGCTAAAATTAATTACTAAACCATTTATGAGTCATTCTTACCTAACTAAACATGGTAAAACATGATTTTCATAAATTTTAAAGGTGCTGGATAGAATGCATATTTCTTGTTCTCAAGAGTTCTAGAATTCTCATTTTCAATTCTTTTTAGCTACTAAGTTTGCCCAAAGCATCAAGAATAATTATCACACCAAATAACAAGTCATCCAACACATATACATCATCTAAAACAGAATTTAAAAGTGCTGTAAACTTGTAGACAAGGCTGAAACATAAGGATCCCCATAAGCATAAAATAAGGCATTTCTAGTAACTAAGCTTCATAAGAAACCTCTTATTATGTAAATCAAAATGGCGAGTCTTTAGCACTAGATCCATTCCTTTTTAGTGATGACATAATTATAAACATTTAATACAAGCCTCATTCTCAATCGTTTTAGGTTGATAGCAAGAAAGATAAATATGCTATGCAAAGAAATATAAACATGAATGCAAAGACTTGAAAGTAAACATGAATGAAGTCCATTTTTTTATTTTAGTGCTCTAGGCCTCTTAGAGTATTTACTCTAATCACATCTCAACTTTAAGGTTGAGATAGGTAGGCTTTGAGATTAGTTGTTAAGTGATAACTTGAAAATAAATATGCTAGACAAAGAAATATAAACATGAATGCAAGGACTTGAAAGTAAACATGAATGCAAGTTCATTTCTTTATTTAGTGCTCTAGGCCTCTTAGAGTATTTACTCTAAATCACATCCCAGCTTTAAGGTTGCGAGATAGGCTTTGAGATTAGTTGTTAAGTGATAACTTGAAATAAATATGCTAGACAAGGAAATATAAACATGAATGCAAGGACTTGAAAGTAAACATGAATGCAAGTCCATTTTATTTTATGCTTTAGGCCCAAGATTACCACTTTAACAACATAACAAACCATTTAGTAAAACTTGCTTAAGCAAACTACTTAGTAAAATCATCATACTTTGAAGAAAGCAACTCAAAGCTCTAGAGGTTTCATTGTGATGAACTCATAGTCATCATCTAGAAACTCTCATCATGAGCTATCATGGGAAACCATTAAAGGCGTTGAGGCGAAATGAAAAGGAAAGAAAAGAGAAACCAAAATGATCTAGCTAGGGGAAATCTTCAACACATCATTTTTAAACCAACCAAGTTTTGACAAGCAATGAAAGATGAATATAAATGCATTAAGTCTAAGTTCAGATTTTCATTTTTACAACATAATAACATCATTTCTTCAAGACTTGCAAACAAGTGAGACCTTCAAGCTTTAGGTCAAACATGTGATGGTTTTGTGCAACCAACACCCAAGATCCTCATCATCAAGCCATGGTTTCATCCTCATCTAGGCCATAAGGCCGAACATAAAAGAGGAAAGGAAAAGGAAAACCGAAGTGAGGACAAAGAAGAAAGATCATCCAACATCATTTTAAACTAAGAACAACACTTAACAAAACAAGGAAATAATTTTTAAAGACAACTCCTACCAAGTTTTGTTTGAAGGAAAGAAAGAAAGCTTGGTTTGAGATAAATGAGAGGAAAATCTTCTTGGAACCTTGAAGAGGGAATTGGCCAAGGAGGAAGGAAAAAGGGAATTCTTTGAGCTTAGGGAGAAAAACTTGAAGTGTGCAAATGTGTGTAAAGGTTTCAATGAGCTTTCAAGCATGCCTATTATAGAGAAAATGAAACTCATGGATGGCCTTTTGGGAGGAGGCCGATGGTCAAGGAAATGGGAAAGAGAGAAAAAATATCTCTTGATTGGTATGGGTTTAGGCATGGTCAAGGCATGGTGAAGTATGGCTCCAAGTATGGTTCAGCAAAGTATGGCTTAAAGGTCTTTGAGTGAAATTAAAATCAACATGTGATGGATTTAGGGGAATGATGGCTTTATCCATGACAGCCTAAGGAGGAGGAAAATGTGTCTTCTAATTGTGTTTTAAAGATGTGTTTAGGTGTATCTTTGATTAGGCTTTTGATTAGGAATTTGTAAGTAAGTGTTTAGGTAAAGTAATGGATAATTAAGGCTATCAAGACATGATTAAGGAGTTGTTCTTGCTTCATTAGTGAAATAAAACTCAATTTATATATAAAACCTTTCACAAACACAATTCCTTAATTTAAGAAATTCTATATTATTCAAGATTCCATGGCATAACATCTTGATTCTTAAGACAAGATTATGGTGTATCTAAGCAATCTTAGGTTCTAATCAACTTAAAAATTATTTTGACTCTAGATTAGTAATTAGAATTTACTAATCTTTAATTAGAGCCTAATATTGCTTAGGTTTTGCTAATCGCGTCATCAAACCCAAAATGCACAAAACTAGGGGAAAATGGTAATTTTCCTCAAAAACCTGCCGGGTTATCCCCGGGCTTAACAGTGGCAAATAAGCTTATAAACATCATTTAAATCCTTTTGGTGAAGTTTGGGTTCAAGCGGCACATAAATCGTGGTTGAAAAATCAAGTGGGGCGTTTTGATAATTTCGCGTCGGAACTCAAAAATGAGATTCTTCGCTTTATTACCTCACATAACATAGGTAATCCCCCATCACCATCAAAACATCCCCTTAGGATAGCCGGGCGTGATCCTCATTCTCGAGTAAAATGACCTCAGGGGTATTTTAGTCATTTGTACACTAGAGAAATCCTGCGTTACAGAGGAAGAGTGAGGAGCAATGGATTTTGCATCTTATAACCTTCAACGCATCGTAGCACACTCGGTATCAAACTCTCTTAGAAGAATGAGCTGACATTAGACCACCCTTAACGTGGGAAAATTTCTCAAGCTTTTAGGAATAGGTTCTTCTAGAAAATAAAAAAGGGAGACTTGTTGATGAATTTGAGAAGCTAAAACAAGCTTTGGAATGTCAGGAACCAATATGCTACCAAGTTCACCAAGTTGTCCATATTTGCACCACATTTAATTGCAAATGAAGCAATGAAAGTATGAAGACTTATCAAAGGATTGAGGGAACTACTATGCACTAATCTACTTCTTGAAGTTGGTAGAATATCTTTTGCTCAAGTGGTGGATGTTGCCTATGCTATGGAGATGACAAGAAAAGAAAATAGATGTCATGACTTGATTTGGACACGTGACCAGCATGTGAGAAATTCCGTTCCCACATAAGTCTCGTGACCTTATGCTCTACATGCATAATTATTTACAACTCTTTGAATTCTACACACAAATCACCTGCTATTAAGCCATAGAATCAGGATCAAATCTCATAATCCGTCCTCTAAATTCTAAAGTTAAAGTAACAACATAATAATATATAAAGTCTATTTATACAAAACTAGCTAGACAGGTAAAGTTTCATAACTACAAGTCAAGATAACATCATAATATGCATGAACTCTAAAACATGCTCTATGGTCTAGATCCTACATGCAATAATGCTCAAGCACTTCTAGAAATAAACAACAAACACTTCACCCTGGTAAAGCTCACCACTTAAACTCTAGTGCTACTGGAATGATGGTGGTTAGGAAGGACTCATAGTTGCTTCTATATCTATAAATAGAGGAAGGAAGAGAGGGGTAGTTTTGCTACCAAACTTAGTAGCTTCACCTCAACCCCTTTTCATGGGACACCAAGGACTTAATACATAAAAACAATCATAATAACATTAATAATACTCAAAAGTCACATATAAATAAGTATACACATACATGTATATAGATATTCAAATCATCCCTTCATAAACTCAATAAAAGCAGTTTCAATTTACTTTCCTATTTGAAATCATATAAACTCATAGTGTAGTAACCCCTAGAGAAACAATAATGTCTGTCTGAAATATCATAATGATAAAATATGTCTAGTTTGATACTGCGGTCTATGGGTTTCTAAGAACCCAAATCAGGCCTAACTAAGTCCTATGTCCTTTACTCCTGAGACTGCCCTTAAGGCAACTTGCTTCCAAGGTTAATAATCAATTCTAGCCATTAACTTATTGGTTGTTTCTTTATAGCTACATCCCAAACTAGCTAAATAAATCCATTTAAATCTGAAAACCCTTAAAACTTTTTTATTGTCTGTGAGCTTTGAATCTATTTGATTCTAACAGTGTTGACCTTAGCATAAATGTGGCTATGAAATCATGTCCAAAGGATCACCCTTTGTAGACATTATGATTTCTAAACCCACGAATATATAGCCATAATCGTTCTTGTACTCATTAAGATTCATGCTCTAAAACCTTTTAGTTGATTATTTAAATCACATTTCAAACCATCAAACTTTTCATAAACCAGGAAATACTCAATATCATAGACTGAAAATTATAGGGGCTAAACTATATTTCTAACCTTTTTCTCTAAACTTTATATCTGGTTATAAAACTATATTATATATATAAACTAGTTCCAGAATCCATTGAAACAATCATAAAGGTCTCTAACAATTACATATATCATCAATTTTGCATAAAATCAGGTGAACAAACATGGTTTCATGAGTTTTATTAAAAACAAGTTTCATACTTAAAACCAGGAGTTATAAAACATACAAACCAATAGTAAATCTCAAATCTTTGGACAATAATCTCTAAATTAAGCAGGAAATCATATTTTTCATGAAAATAACTATAATGAACAATATAGAGATTACAAATGCGAACTCATTCACCTGGAAGGGTGGAATTTGCATAAACAACACTAACAGAACTCTAGGAGAAGAAATGGCACCAATATTTGCCATGGAATCAATAGAATCAAGATTCAATCTCCTAGATACTCCAACTTCGCCTCATCCTAGTTGAAGGAAAATCATAAGAAACCATGGAAGACACCCCAAGAACATGAGAAATAGGGAGAAAAGGAAGCAAAAACCATAAGCTTGGAGGATGAAAGATTAAGCTAGATTTGAGAGAAAATGAAAGAAATGGAGTTTGGAAGGTGAAGAAGAGGTTAGGGACAAAGTTTCTAGTGTTTCGGGTGGAGGGGTGGTGTTTTGCGTGTGGCGGACCCCGAAAACAGGGCTTTTGCGAAAAGTTTGACTGCTAGGGCGTAAATGACCGCTGAGGCGGTTCCTTTCCAGCTACCACATTGCCTTACCTCTGCGAACCGGTTGGGCCTCTCCAAATATGTTTTTCTAGTATTTTGGGCTATAACTCAAGTTCTAGTATATATTTGGCGGGTTATGTCAATACTTGTACGTCTCGATTTTTTTTAATGGAAATGAAATCAAAATGCCCTTTGAGGTTATTTCTGTCCGTTTAAGGACGCGATCCAGGCTATCCTCAAGGGGTAATAGTCTAATGTTTGAAGGGGATTAAATGTGTAATGGATGTGTGAGAAATGAAAATATCAATTTCCTGATTTTTTTCGAACGTGAATTACCGGAAGTATCCCTGAGGTAATTTAACACAGGATTAAGTGATAATAACGACCATTACCTAGGAGTTTGAAAATGTTGACGATAAGTGTTGCATGATACCTAGAAAGTTTGAGTGGTCCTAGAAAGTCCTTGTGTGAATTTATGTTTTTGCCCTAATTGGTGCTAAATGAGCCTACTAACTAAACGATTAATGTGATACATGCAATATTAGCTTAATTAAAGATAATTATTTTAATTAATAATTTTGGGTCTAAATAATTGTTTGAGGTTAATTGAGGCCTAAAATTGCTTAAGGAAGATCAAATTCCCTTCTTAAATCAAAGACATTATGTCATATCAAGCCAAATAGTATTTTCTCTCTCCAATTCCCTAAATCAAGGAATATGTTGGAGTTTGAATTTCAAACTAGTTCGGTTAATTCAAACTACGCATGCAAGACTTCTAATCATGTCTTGAAAAGCCTTAAAACACTTGGTTACCAACCCAAACACCCAATTACCAATTCCTAACTCATTCTTGAATCAAATCTATCTCTAAATCTATGTCCTAACACAAATGAAAGATGAAAATCTTCCTTCCAAGGGCCAAGAAGGCCCACCTTCCCCCCAAATGCACCCGCATATTTTTTAATTCTTTTACACATAACACTCACAAAACACTCTCATTCTCACCATTTACTTTTTTGTTGTAATCTTGTTCAGAAGTTGGCCAAAAATCCTCTTATCTTTTCTCAGTCTCAAACTTTCTTCTTCTTCTTCCACTTCCATTCTCAACCTCCTCTTAACCATAAGCCACCACACCTCCACCTTAGATTAACTCTCAAACACATAACCTTTTCAAGACACAAGATCAAGCTTCTTTATTTTCAACCAAAGAAACAACTTGGTAGGGATTTTGTTTTGAGTTCTTCTTATTTCTTTTCTTCATTTTTGGACCTTATGATAGATTGAATGGTTGAGTTGTTGTTCTTCTTCTCCCTTTTTCGGCTTAAATCTTCCTTTTTGTTTCTTTCTTTTTTATCTTTGGATATTGATAGATGATTGAAAACCATGGCTTGATGTTGAGAAATCTTGACGGTGGTTTTTGTACCATTATGTTCTTGACCTCTAGAGCCCAAGCTTTGGTTTATTTTGATTAGTTTTAAAGAATGGTAAAGATGGAATTTTGTTGGTTCTCTTGAAATATTTCCTTTCTTGATGTTCAAAGCCATAGCTTGATGATGAGGGTTTCTTGATGTTGGTTGTGAGAGGGTTTCTTAATGTTGGTTATGAGATCATCATGTGCTTGACCTCTAAAGCTCAAGGCTTGATTTTTGTTGGTTTCACAAGAGTATGGAAAAATGGTTTATTGTTGATTGTCTTTGTTAGGTTTTCTTTGAGCTTGATGGTAAGTCTAAAGAAATGAGGTTCTTGGAACCATGGTGTCAAGAGACTCTAAAGCTCATCTCAAAATGAGCTCTAGCAAGAAGAAAAAAAAATTGGATTTACATCATGTTTATATTTCAAACTTTTGCATTTCACGTTTATGTTTCAATGCGTCGTATATCATGTTTATTTTCAAGTTATCACCATAAATCTTGAAGACTAAAGAAATGGACTTGCATTCCCATGTTTAAATTTTAAGCCTTGCATTTCATGTTTAGTTTTAATATTGCCTAAACTTCAAAGACTTAAAAATGAACTTACATCCTCATATTTATATTTAAGTCTTGCATATCATATTTAAATTTCAAGCCATCACCTAATAATGATAAAGATCTAAAATGAGGTTTGCATAACATGTTTATTGTTCTTGTCATCATCTAAATCCCTAGAGCTCAAAGACTTGCCCTTATATCTTGTAACAGCCTAATATTTAACTACACTAGGACATATTGAAGTTAATTGTTAGTAATTACTTCTGTTCCATTCTTAATTTAAACTCTTGGAAATATTTTAATGAAATTATGGGTAATTTTTTTTTAAAAAAAAATGTGAGCTATGCACACTAAAATAATGCTATTTGTTCTTGTATGAAAGAGGGGATATAAACAAATCATGGTACCTATAAATTACAACACCATATTATAATATTATCAAAGTAAGTATTGATTGTTTGCATCTTGCACCAAAACATACAAACATCACACTACTAACAAAGGTTAAATCAAGTACAATAATCCAAGACAAACAATATTGAAAACGAATATAAAATACACTAGCATAGGACCTCTCCTCTCACTACTCTTGCTCAAAGCACCTTAGAGTAAAATCCATGGAAATTCATCTCAATTGTGGCATAAAGTCCCATGGGTCAAACATGTGTACCTCGACGAGGACGGGTAGTGCCTCTATCAACAGGCTTGTTCCATCTAGGTTGCATGAATAGTCTCCATCACTGTCACCTATCACTTCAGAAGGAGGAACGGTCACCCTTGAAGTGATGGGAGGTAGACATCCTTTAATGGGTTTGACCATGACCCAGGAGAATGAGGTGGTGATCTGGGTATGTAATCCTGGAAGTTCAGATGATGATAGCAGAGTGAGTATGTGGAACTGTTGAGCACAGAATGTGCGCTGAAGGCAAGATTATCCGAAAATGGGCATGGGGGAGAATGTTTCTAAAAACGGGTGCTGAAGGCAGATTCATAAAGACGTACAAAGGAACTGTACAATGGCCCACAAAATGATAGGATTAGCCAATCAGATCATAGTGCATTTCCCACGTAGGAGCATCAACAATATCACGAACATCACCATCTACCTCTAAAGTGACGAGGTGGAAAGAAAAGAAAAGGAATGAGAAACTTGTAAGAATCTAGGAAGGGCTTTCATCTTCTAATTAGTGTCATCATCATCATCGCCTTAAGGAACCTCAAGATTCATATAAAATGTGGGCATATATAAGGTTCATTCATTAATTTCCAAATACCAGTTAGGTTCTGTATCTTTTAGTATGAATCTTAATGTCATGGATGTAACTCATGGTATCATAAAATTCACAACCAATGTACATGACATAATGAGCATAAATCTTTCTAATATACTTCTCCTCATTATCTTTTTAGGTGACTTAAATTTCTTATTATCTTTTCCTTGGGGCCGGTGGCCATCTTCCTTTCTTTGAGAGTTCTAGGTTATGAGCTCATACCTTACTAGTCGTCACTGGTTTACATTTATCCTCTTGATAAGCTAAATCGACTCCAAGAGTGCAGGTTAGGGGGCATGGGAACACCTTTCATAACCATTAATTCATGGAGTCTAAAGGGTCCTCTTTGGATCACCTTCATAACCTTTAATTTGGAGTCTATAGGATCATCTCCATGTGTCTTATGTCACCTTAATATTGCCATGTTAAATTAGAGAAATGAAATGTGAGCACGTAATTATAATTTCATCTTGACACATATCATGTTCATAACTTTCATATAGTATGCATATTGACCAATCAATCATAAACTCATCATGCCACAACATCCTCATGTCATTTATTCACATAGCATTCACATCTCTTGCACATATTTGAGGCATATCACCAATCATTATCTAATAATAGCAAACATGCTTCTACTCTATGTCAAAAATCAAGGACTTAACCAGAGCTAATGCATATGCCATGCTCAATAGGATATATACAACATACTAGACACTATATAATTTCAAAGACCAAGCATACATAGTCATCAATTCATGTTATTTTGCATGGAAACACACTCATTTGCACCTTTCCGATCTGGTAATCGATTACAGGTTAAATTTTTGAAAGACATGAACAAGCTATTAGTAATTGATTATAGTATGTGGTAATCGATTACTAGGGCTCCATAATTTCGAAAACTGAAGTTTTAACATACTTGAGTCCTTCTTTCATTCTAAAACCATTATAAAGCCTCATTCCAATTTTTCCCTTGAAATTATACTCTATTTGCTCAAATCAAAACAATCACCTCATCAAAAACAATTTCATCCTTGAAAATCAAATTCTCTTTGTACATCCTACAAACAAGATCCAAGTCTCAAAACGAAGTAAAAACCAACTTCAAACCCAAGATTCTAATAAGGCCAAAACTCATATATTGAATTGTGTCCATAATCAAAATTTCCATTTAAGATAAAAGAGGTAAGTCTTTGAGCTTTAGAGATTTAGGTGATAATTAGAATCATAAACATGCCATGCAAGTCTTATTTTTAATCTTGGTCATTATAAGGTGATAACTTGGGAACATAAATATGATATGCAAGGCTTGTAATATAAACATGATATGCAACTCCATTTTTTATGTTTAAGATTTAAGGTGATGACTTGAAATTTAAACACAATGTGCAAGGCTTAAAAAATTAAACATGATGTGCAAGTCCATTTACTTATCTTTAAGAATTAAGGTGATGACTTGAAACATAAATATGATTATGCACGGCTTGGAAAATTAAACATGATATGCAAGTCCATTTACTTATCTTTAAGAATTAAGGTGATGACTTGAAATATAAACATGATTATGCAATGCTTGAAACTTAAACATGAATATGCAAGTCCATTTTCTTATGTTTAAGAATTAAGGTGGACTTGAAATTTAAACATGATACGCAAGGCTTGAAATATAAACATGATATGCAAAGCTTGAAGTTTAAATATGATATGCAAGAGCTTGAAACATAAACATGGATGCAAGTTCATTTTTATATCTTGTTAAGCTCAAAGCTCAAGACCTTTAAAAGATGAAACTCTTTGATTCTAAGTAATCTTAACAAAAGGAAGTGAACTTTAGAGTTCTCATTATCATGGTTCCAAGAACCTTATTTCTTGAACTCATCATTAAACTCAAAAAGAATCAAATTAAAGAAAATTAACAATTATCCCATTAATCTTTTGACAACAAAAACTAGACCTTGAGCTTTAGAGGTTTATCATATGATGGATTCACAACCACCACCATGATTCCTCATCATCAAGCCATAGGAACCGAAAATTAAAGGAAAGAATATGAGTATGAACATGAAATAAAATCCCTACCAAGTTGTTTCTTGTTTACAAAAGATAAAGCTTGATCTTTTAAGAAGTAACAAGAAGAAAAATCTGCTCCTAGAGAAGGTGATGTTTTTGGCCAAGTGGAGTTAAAATGGAAGGAGGATTTTTCCTTGATCTTGTATTTGAAAATGAAAAGTTTTGGTGTTTAGGAGTTAGTTTGAGGTTGAGAACTTGGATGAATGTCAAGAATGAAGCTTCTTGGTTATGGAGGAGGAAGAAGAAGAAAGCTTAAAGTCTTAGAGAATACAGAATTTTTTTTATGATTCTTTGAGCAAGGCTACTTCAAGGAAGCAAATGGTAATGCAATGATGTTTGTAAGTGCATTATTTATAGAAAAGATGGAATCATGAGGCTGATTGTGGGCATGGAGGGCGCAAGCTTGGGCAAAGTGGGAGACAATTTGGATTCTTGATAAGTGATAGGATAGGATAGCATATTTAATTCAACAGTAAATCAGGAATTGGTAACTTAGTGTAAATGGTAAAAATCAAGTGTTTAGGATTTACCAAGACAAGGTAAAAGAGTAATCTTATACTAGTAATGGAGTTAATCTCAATTGAGTTGAAAAACAATTAGTAACATGAGTCCTAATCTTAAGACAAAGAAAAAAATGCACTAGATTTACCTTAATCTTAACATTATTGATTTTATAAGTCCTTGTAATTAAGGAACGAAATTAAATTTCCCTAAATAATTCTTAGGCTCTAATTACCTCAAGTAATTATTTTTAACCCAAGATTAATGAATGAAATCAATTCAAAGAATTGAGTCTAACATTGCCTTAATTACTTAAGTGAACTCATTAAGTACTAACTAGGGCTAAAAAGGTAATTTCACATAAAACTCTCTGGAATTATCTAAACTTTCTAGATATTACGTACTACAAACATTTTAGGCTTACAGGTAATAAATTCAAACATTGCTCAATCTAATGTTAAATTACCGAAAGGGTAATTTAGTAATTTTATGTACGGTAAAATCTGGAGTTGAGATTTTACCATAACATCAACATATCACAAATAATTCCCTTCAAACATAAAACTAACCCCTTAAAGGATCATGAGATTGGCTATCTTCATTTGGGCAAAAATGACCTTAGGGGCATTTTGGTCATTGCACATGGAAAGATTAGATTTGTGATTTTCACACAAATTGCTATCAAAGCCTCATATAATGTTACCCTAATGTTAAAATTCCTAATTAAGGTTTGTTTGATCTCAAATCTAATGCAAAAATTACCTAGGGGCATTTTGGTAATTTTGTACAAAGAGAAATCGGGGCATTATATCTTAAAATGAAAAATCTTGATCATGGCTATTGAGTGTGTTTTTGGTCATGATATATGGTTGGTTTTATTCTTTTTGAGACTTGAACCTTGCTTCTATGATGTTTTAAAATGAACTTAGAATGAAAGAGCAACTTGCATTGTGTTAAAACCTTGTTTTTTCAAAATGAGGATTCTGGTAACGATGACCGGATAATTATTTAAAAGATTTTGGTTTTGGTAATCAATTACCAGCCTATGTAATCGATTATCAGATGTTCTTCATAGGAGTAGTTTTGGCATTGGTCATTGATTACCATTCATGTAACCGATTACCATGATGTTCTTCGTGCTAAACGAGTTTTGGTTCTAGTATCGATTACCATGCTCATGTAATCGATTACAGGAGGCTTTTGAGCCCAAACAAGTTTTAATTCTGGTAATTGATTTCCAGCACATGTAATTGATTAGTAGAAACCCAAATGTGCAAACAAGTGTGTTCTAACGAAATAAAGTGGATTGGTGGCCTTATGTGCTTATGTGTTGAATTGTGTGAATGATGATTCCCTAGTATGGGGCTATATATATATATATATATATATATATATATATATATATATATATATATATACATCCTGAGCATTCTATACACATTAGCTAGAGTCGGTCCTTGACTTTCGGCATAATGCTATAGGATATTGATATACTTTATGCTTATGGATATAGGATATATGTATAACAAGATGTGTTGCATGTTTAGTGATCAATATCATAATGATTTGTGGCATGATGAGATTATGATTAAATGATTAGATGCATGATTTATGAAGTTTTACGAGCATGAAATGTTAAAAGATAAGTTATCATTATATGCTCATGTTTGCATCTCAAAATAACATGATAAGATTAAAGGTGACATAAGACACACGGAAATGATCCTCTAGACTCAGGAATTAATGGTTATAGAGGTGATCAGGAAGAGGTGATCCTCTAGACTCCAGGAATTAATAGTTATGAAAGGTGAACCTATGCCCCCTAACCTACGCTCTGGGAGTAAGAATTTAGCTTATCAAGAGGATAAGTATAGACTAGTGATGACTAGTTAGGTATAAGCTCATAACCTAGAACTCTCAAAATGAGACGGTTTAGGGAGCCCCATGAAAAAGAGAATGAGAAGTTAAGTCACCTAATAGGACAACGAGGAGAGATCATGCTAAAAGAATTTACATTCTCTATGTTATGCCCACTTAATATGAGTCTATGATATTTTGCTTATGGCGTTGACATGCATCCCTAATTTAGTATGTTGTACTCATGCATTAAGACTCATGCTAAAAGACATGGTCCTCGGCTAACAATATTTGGAACTAAATAAATGAACTTTATACATGCCCAACACTTTCATAAAACGAAACCTGAGGTTCTGAGGACGTAGATAATGACACATATTAGGAGGGGAAAACCCTACTGAGATTCTTGTATAAGTTTCTCATCCCTTTTCTTTTTTCCAACTCGTCTTCAAAAGTCGATGGCAACCTTCGTGATCTATGTTGATGCTCTTACCTGGGAGATGCACTTCGATGCCACTCTCCAAACGTATCACTTCGTGGGTCGATGTGCTGCTGCCTTTTTGTCTTTATGGACTCTTTGCATACCCGGTTACCAGCTATAGGTTCTCTCTCGCTACTCCATTTTTGACGATCTCATCTTTGAGCGTGCTTTCTGTGCGGGAAGAGATCCGCGATCCCCTCCTTCTGTTGCTAGGGACATCCCGGTCTACGTGCCATGGTCACCTCCTCGCTACCCAGAGCCATGGTCGGACCCATCCAAGGATTTACCTACCCAGCTTCTCTGATGGTCCCCCACTATTCCTATGACGATAAAGATTGGTAATGATAGGGAGGCTATGGCCACAACCAATGATCGCACCTCTTCATGGAGGAGCCACCTAACCCGCCGAGGTACCCTTGCTCTCCTTGTCCACCATCTTGTCACGCCGACGAGCTAGCCCGATTGAGCACTTGTGCACGTAGAGGAAGAGGATAACCTCCTTTTGCTTTTGTTTATTAGAGGTTATCTATCCTAGGCTCACCCAGGGAGGAGTAGTAGGAGGAGAGGTCCTTTATGTAGCCTGGTTGTAGTTTACATTTGCTTTTGATTTATGAATATTACGGGATGATTGTACATTTTGAGCCCAACCTATTATGGATATATATATATATATATATATATGATCTTACTTGTTCATGGTTTGTGATGTTGTATGTATGTCTATGTCTTGTCGTGATCTTCTTCCTTGTTATGCTAGAGACAAGATGTAGTCCAGTATGTATGCGTGGCTCGTATTTTGATTTAAGCTAAAAAAAAAATTAATGCCTCTATTTTTACTAAAGTTTTTTTTTTCAAGAGCATTAAAGTAAGAATTAGGATAAAAAAGTAATAACTAATAATTAACCTAATAGTTCCAGGCGTGTTAGGTTAAATATTAGGGTGTTACAATACTAATAAATGTAAATAAGGAAATACCTCCCATTTGAATTCAAATAAAATATCATAAAAATCAAAATCCCAACAAATCAAAAACCAAATTTTGGATTTTAGTTCAAATCTGGAATTTTCAAGATTTTCTAAACTTATGGGTTAAAAACAAAATATTTAAAGGTTTCATAAAATTCAATAAAAATCATTCTTTAACTTATTTTTCTCTTAGGAACAATTACCGGAACTTTTGATCCCAAGATTATGGTTCTATCATGTAGAATTCCAAGGACATGTAGGGTCTAGACTTAGTGAACTTCAGGACCTAGAATGACAAATAAGAGTAACTGGCACCCTTCTAGTTAAAAAAAAATTTCTTTAACCTTTTTATTTAAAACTAAGGTATTACAATCTTCCCCTCCCCTCCAAAAAAGATTTGGTCCCTAAATCTAAAATGACGTCACTGGAAGAACAAGGAGGTAAAATACCTTACCTACTCGAGTTTCATGGATGGGCCTAACTATCCAAAACGTTTGAGATGGTACTCTGAGAGTATTCGCTGCTACTCTAGGAGGGATGTTGTCCTAAAGGCTACTACTTTGTTTTCTCTATATACGGATACCCTTTGCCAAGTTTGGGTGGCTCCGCCTCCAAGGGCTCTTTTCCCATTGAGATAACAAGGATTCCTCACATTATACTTTTATTGGATAGCTAATCTCACTCTTGTTCTTGCTCTGTTCTTTCTCTCTTTCTGTTTAACATCACTACAGAGACTCCTAGTCCTCGTTCCTAAAATTTTCACTCCCTATACACCTATCATGCATGAAAATCAAACTACTCTATCCATCCATGTAAAAAGGCAAAGAGAGACATGCATGACATTCATATGCATATATCTTCATATACATAATGCCACACATCACATGCATCAAACAAAGAACCACAGGTAGCATGCCTTGCACTAAGATCATTACAATATTCTACTAGGTTAACATGCATCATTAGTTCAATATTTTAATCAACAATTTCAAACATAAACATATGTTTTAAAACATCAAGCCATAATCACATATCATGTTAACATCTAAACTTAAGGCAAACAATATACATCTTTTCAGCTCACTAAGTCCATTAATCACCTTATCATCCTATTTCCAAGTTGCATATTAAACATGGCATGTCTTGATCTAATCTCACTCGAGCAATTTTGATATAGGGTTGGGAAAAGTCAGATATTCTTTGCATGGGGTTTCATAGACTCGATTGAACAAGAATTTGCAAGTCAAAGTGTAACATCCCGCTGCTTTATGGATTGACGATTCCCCACAAACCAACAAGGTCTTTCAGCGTGCTTTGTCCTCACTCACACACTTCCTGAAAACTTCCAGGAGGTCACCCATCCCAAAATTACCACAAGTCAAGCACGCTTAACTATGGAGTTCTTTCGTGATAGGCTCCGAAAAGAAAGATGCATCTTTGTGGCATAGGTAGTACCAATCAATTCATATAAGCCCTCCTTAACTGTATAGTCCCATACCTATACAGACTAAGATCCTTCTCATTCGGGTGTGTAATCGGTTCATTCATGTACCCTCGCTTGGAGGCAGGAGCCACTCCTTGTCCATGCCTTCTTATACCGCGATCACTCCTGCCTCGTCCTTGGCGTTACACAAAGCAGAAAATTAATCTATACTACAAAGACTCTTTAAAAAAAAAGCAATTCACATTAGTGTATGAGCTTTAGGTGAAGTTAAAATATCTCCAGGAGAGGTAAATGTCTTTAGGAGCACCAAACCACTCAAGTAATTCAAGTTTGTATAGGTAAAACATGTTCCTATCTTTTTTTCTTTATTTTAAGAAAGCAAATCATGATAACACAACACAGGAAAGAGATCACAATTTCATTCCAATACCTAAGATGGGTGAAAACATGTTAGTTTCTTATACCAAACTTATCTCATGTGTTTTGTAAAATTGTTAACAAAAACTGGTTTGAGAAATCCTTTTTTATTTTAGAATTTTGTACAACTTGGCCATAGGCCTTAAGTATTCATGAAACTCTTTTCAATTGCACAAATACTCTTCAATTCACAAGTCAAACTCATAAAACATAATAATCAAAAAGCATTTAAGGAGACTGATTTCAGTAAGCATGATCTTTAAATACTATAGAGTATCTAGGAAATCATTTCGTTCTTGATTCTAAAAAGCCTAATTAGCCCACTTGTTCATGCATAAAACCATACACATATATGAACCCGTATATTAACAAACAATAAAACCCCATCTGTGCACCTTCATTAACCCAGGTTAATAGGATTACAATAAACTCTTGAAGAACCTAAGGAATTCAATTTCTAAAGCCTTAATTTCCACTTAGCACATGTGTATTATTTAGTTTAATTTCCTAATCCATGAAACTTAATGCTAACCGTTTACATGCCTATTTCATTTAATGATACTCACTATGGTAAACGTCAAGCATTTCTTTAATCTTACACTCAAAATATTCATTGAATAATATGTAATACTATCATGCTCTCCTTTAAAATTCTAGATCATCTCAACAAATTAATCATTCATGCACTAATAAGATTTCTAATAACTTATCCATGCTACCTCTAATCACAGGCAATGGAATATTCATACTTCCAACATTTTCATATTATGCATACCACAGAAAAGAACAACAAATAGTAGTCAAAGAGATTAAGGACATTTAATATGCACAATGATCCAAAACTAGCTTAGCAATTCATGTTATACTACATCACCATGCATACTCCAAATTTGATCAAACCATCTATGTTAGATTATTAACCTAATTCACATGCATGCTATATTCATATCTTGTAATTGTACAATTCCAACATAAATAGTACAACAATACATTCTAGAAACATGGCATGCATGATGATGATGACATCAAAATTACATAAAACAATTTGACTTATTAGAACCGATCGTCATTCTTACTAAATGCCTACATGATTAGTTTATATCTCAATCACGATTTTATATGTTGGTTCTAAATTACTCGTATGAGGATCTCCATCAACTTGGGGCAGCTACATCACTCACCCCTATCGAGTGATGAGGTTACATTAGGGAGTCCCCAACCTCTATCTACCTCTTAGAAGTCCTGGGCAATCCTTCTTCTTATGTCCCATTTGCCCATATTTGTAAAACACAAAAGTACCAAACAAACATGGACTTCCATAGCGTCTCCTACATGTCTAACAAACTGGGTGTGACCAACGAGTCTTGGGTTGGGCAACGGCAAGGTGAGTTAGAGGGTCCTGAAGAGGTGGCCCCGTCCAATGGTGCTTGCCGCGACCCCAGTCAACCGTGCCTCCTGCGGGGCATCTCGCTCTAAGGTGCCCACTTCCGCCTCCGCAAGACTTAGGATGGCCCGCTTGAGGTACCGAATATGACCGCATTAGCCAACATGGGGCTACTATGGTAACGAGGGCGATGACGATTCACGGTGGCATAATTCACCTAAGAAGAGAAAAAGACATAAGATCGGATCAAAGATCACAAATGATGACAAGGAATCTAACTAAACCTCGACATAACTGACTTTTCCTATAGGCCTCAAATAACATTACATTAATACGAATGGCCAGGTTCTATTCACATAAACGTCATGCTATTTGTGGACACTTGCTCCAGGTACCATCAGGGAAACCTAATGCTTTGATACCACTTTGTCATGACCCGATTTAGGCACATGACCCATGTGAGAAATCCTATTTCCACATAATCCTCGTGACCTGCGATGCTCTACATGTATAATTATTTACAACTCTTTGAAGACATAATTTCATTTTTTATATACAAATCACCTGTTATTAAGCCATAGAATCAGGATCAAATCTCATCATCTGTCTCTAAATTCTAAAGTTAAAGTAACAACATAATAATATATAAAGTCTGTTTATACAAAACTAGCTAGAAAGGTAAAGTTTCATAACTACAAGTCAAGATAACATCATAATATGCATGAACTCTAAAACATGCTCTATGGTTCATCTTGTCTCCAATAATGCTAAAACACTTATAGAAATAAACAACAAACACTTTACCCTTGTGAAGCTCACCACTGAAACTCTATGCTCCTGGGATGATGGTGGCTAGGAACGATTTGTAGCCGCTTCTGGATTCTGTAAATAGAGGAAAGAGAGAGAGGTGAGTTTTACTACCAAAACTTAGTGAGTAAGTCCTCAGTTGAAAGCCCTTTTCATGGGACACCAAGGAAGTAATACATAAAAACAATCATAATAACATTAATAATACTCAAAAGTCATATATAAGTAAGTATACACATATATGTATATAGATATTCAAATCATCCCTTCATAAGCTCAATAAAAGTAATTTCTTGAATTTACTTCCTATCTAAAATCATATAAACTCATAGTGTAGTAACTCCTAGAAAACAGGAATGTCCTGGTCTAAAATATCATAACGTTAAAAAATGTCTAGTCTAATCCTGGTTTATGGGTTTCATAAGAACCCGAATCAGGCACCTGACTATGTCCATGTCTACTCCTCTATGAGATTCCCAGGCAACTTGGTATGAATGTCAACAATCAATTCCAACCTTAACTTCCTGGTTGTTTCTCTATAGCTACATCCCAAACTAGCTAAATAAATCCATTTAAATTGAAAACCCTTAAAACCTTTTTATTCTCTATGAGCTTTGAATCTATCTAATTCTAACACCTTAACCTTAGCATACTGTGGCTATGAAATCATGTCCAAGGGATCACCCTTTGTAGACATTATGATTTCTAAAGCCCACTGAATATGTAGCCATCAATTGTCTGAATCTCATGAAGATTCATGCTCTAAAACCTTTTAGTTGATTATTTAAATCACATTTCAAACCATCAAACTCTGCATAAACTAGGACACACTCAATATCATAGACTGAAATTATAGGGGCTAAACCATATTTCCAACCTTTTTCTCTAAACTTCATATCTGGTTATAAAACTATATCATATACATAAACTAGTTCTAGGGTCCATTGAAACAATCATAAAGGTCTCTAACAATTACATATATCATCAATTCTATAAAATGAGTGTAACAAATATGGTCCCATGAGTTTTATCAAAAACAAGTTTCATGCTCTAAAATCAGGAGTTCTAAAACATACAAACCAATAGTATATCTCAAATCTTTGGACAATAATCTCTAAATTAAGTAGTAAATCATATTTTTCATGAAAATAACTATAATGAACAACATAGGGATTCCAGATGCTAACCCACTCACTTGGAGGGGTGGAATTTGTAGAAACAATACTAACAGGAACTTCTGGGGAGAAGAAATGGCACCAATATTTGCCATGGCATCAATAGAACCCGAAATCAATCTCTAGATATTCTAACTTCACCTCATGCAAGGTGAAGGAATATCACAACATAGAAACCATGGAAGACACCCTAAGAACATGAGAAATAGGGAGAAAGGAAGCAAAAGCCATAAGCTAAACATACCTTAAGCTTGGAGGATGAAAGATTCAAGCTAAATTTGAGAAAAATGAAAGAAAATGGAGTTTGGAGGGTGAAGAGAGGTTAATGGATGAAGTTTCTGTGTTTGGGGGTGGAGGGGTCATGTTTTCCATGGTCTGGACCCCAAAACAAGGGTTTTTAAAGAAAGTTTGATCGCTGGGGCGGTAAATGATTGCTGAGGCGGTCCTTTCCCTAGCCACATTGCCCTACTCTCGTTGACCACTGGGCACTTCAACAGGTTTTTCTTACATCTTTGGGCTATAACTCAAGTTCTAGTATGTATTTGGCTGGGTTGTGTCAATACTCACTCATTTTAAGTTAATGTCCTCATTTATTTTATTCTCCATTAACTTTAAAACATAAATGTAGATAAGGAAATACCTCCTATTTGGATTCTGTTGGTAAATTTTAGTCCGGCTAAGTTAAATGAATAAACAAATCCAAGAAGCAAAATTTACAATTGATCCCAAGGATATAGGCAATTACACCAAGGAGGGGAATCTGCTTCTTGGTTATGGGTTCTCCAAATACTACCAACAATAAGCTTTGGATTTAGGATTGAGAATGGAAATATAATTGATTATTAACTATAAAAGGTACAATATCAACAACAATACTAAAGAACATGGAAACAAGAATTACAAGGTTGATAATCTACTCTAAACTACACTTAAAGGAAAAGAAAAGGTAAACTAAGACAAAGTATTGGAATTTTGTGTATATCTAATCTCGTGTCATCTTCCTTTTCTTCCTTCCCTTTTTATATCGCTTCGGAACACCTTGTGGCTCAAAATAACCATTTGGATCGTGTGTAGTTACCATGGCTACGTCTGATTCTCATGAGAAATAACCGTTCCTCCTCCATGACTTTTACAACTAGTGCAACCATCCCGCTCGTATTTAAACCAAGGCAAGTGACCGAATCAGGATGCGCTCCACTCAATTAATCATTCTCCTTTTAAAACGGCTTACTCATGTTGTAGAACCTCTCAGCCATGGAGACCACTACCATTTTACTTCTATGAAATAGGAGCCCAATGTTATAATATCACTTATAGGCCTAATTAAGCCTAAGTTTTCAGCTCACTTTTAATTTGATTGTAACATATGCCCCCTACACCCAAAAGTCGAAGGAATCGAGGCTCAATGGGTGTAACGTCACGTCGCCACCATTATTTAATAGTGAAATTCATTGAAACAACCTCCTCTAAATGTGGAAAATGAAACAAACTCCTTATCATTTATATACCCCCTTTTCAACTTTATCAATCATTTTCTCAACTTTCTTGAATATTCTTATCTTTTTCTTGATCTTTTCTACTTCTTTTGACCAAGAGTAGCCGTATTCGTCATATCTTTCCAACATTTATGAATCTCATCTTCAAGAAAATGGGAGCTTTCTACCCACACCTCGCTTGAGTCCAATTTACCGGACCTAGACTCTAGAATAGAACTAATCAATCATCTCTTATTATCTCCTGAAACCACTTTCTAATTATAGAAGAATGGTTTGATATATCCTGATGCCCGGCTAATTTTTGAGCCTGGCCACATCTAACCCCAGGATATGAAGCTTGGTGTGAGAGTATCGACAGCCAAGGGAGAGAATGGACAAGATGGGGCATATATGATATGGTTAAGCTTTACACCAAAGAATATCCGTATACCCCCATTTTATTTTTTTCTTGCTCGGCTTTTGGAACTCTAGCATCAATGGGTTCATATTCCCCTTCGGTATGCTAACTCCAACTCTAATGGATGTAGCAGCAATTCTTGGTCTACCACTTCCAGGGGAATCCATCCCGACTATCAATGACCGCTTCGGGATAATCTAGGTGTTAAATTCAACAAGAAATTGGGCCATACTCCAATTTCCTCTTGAGCTAATTCTCACACCTCTGGTCTAGTAGCTGAAGATGAACACACTACTATTCTCCTATTTTACCTTTGTAAGTACTTTTCTGCACCAGCTCTCCGCCGTTGTTCTTGAGTACTCATATATAGTTGCTGCCATTATGTTTGATAGACAAATATCTCTAGGATTTCTTTTCTTGTCTACGTTCTATAGGAACATGTCCAACATGATAGAGGAACTAAGAAAAGATAATCCTATAGAAAATGTCCAGGGTCCTTTGTGGTTTTTAAATCTATGGGCTAATGTATACCTACAGAGTTTGTCAAGCATCTCTCAAAACTTCTTTACTTGTTATATATGGTAATTTGTATGTGTCTATACCTGTTACCATTATGACTTCTCATGAATTGTCTCTAGGCTTTTTGAGATTTCCCTATAGTAAAGTCTAGATTATTTCCTTTACCATGATGCCAAATTTGGCCCTAGATGGATTAGAATAGACCCTTATATTGCCTCAGGACATGATATTATTCTCTTGCAAAACCATCTACCTCATGTTCTCCTTCCTCGTGACATTCTACTGGAGACCAAATTCCAAAGAATATAAAACCTCAACAAGCCCTATTGTCCTACTTCTTCACACGGCAATTAGGTTTTATCCAGGATATTCCATCACAATTCGACCACATAGTCTCCTCAATTGAACTTCCTATTTTGAACCAAGAACAAATGAAGAAGATGGAAGAAGAATAGTAGGCACTCTTCTCAATTTTCAGTTCATCACTTACAATCCAGAATCGTCAAAAACTCCCAACTTCTTAGAATGATAGAGAACTTATTTACTGCTTTTAAGGACAACATTCAGACCTACATAGATAAGCTGTATGGAGTTGATGTTGATCCTCCATAGAAAAAGAGGAAAAGAAGGGCAACTCCAATCCCTATGAACCCTATACTTGGTAATTCATGTTTTTCATATTTCTCCCTTTTTTATGCTTTGTATTCATATACTTCTTTCTTACCAAAGCCCTATTATGCAGCCGTGAAAGCTACTCCTTCCCCCAAAGGAAAAAAGATAAGCTCCACAATAGTCGAGTTACCTAAAAGGTTACTCATTCCTAAGGACACATTTCTCCTTCAATGTACGCACGGATTTTCCTCCATGATGCCCTAAGGTTATTTAATCGAAAATGAGGATCGTGGGCCCCACCGTCCTCAAGGGAATGTTTTGATGATAATAAGGGATTGTTTGTGTTATGTGTGTTAATAGAGGAGAAGAATCCTAATTTTTACGCGCGAAATGACCAAAACGCCCTTGCTCTTTAACTCGATTTGCGTGTCGCTGAGCCCGAACCTCACTAAAATGTTTTAAAACATGTTTTTAAGTTATGATTGTCCATTGGTTAAGCTCGGGTAGCCTGGGCAATTTTTAGCGAAATGACCATTTTGCCCCTCTTTGTGCAGTTTTGCAATTTTTGAGATTTTTGATTTTTCTAATGAAACCTAAGCAATATTAGGCTCAAATTAAAGCTTATTAAATTCTAATTACTAATCTAGAGTCCAAAATTATTTATTTAAATTGATTAGAATCTAAAATTGTTTAAAAACACCCAAATTGCTTACTAATTCACCTAAGCCCTTAATTGCAAATTCTCTAATTTGCAAGAATACCTTACCTACACCTAAATAATACATGGAACACATAAATTTCCTCCTCCTTGGGCTGTAATGCACGAAATTATATGGCCTCCATGCATTAGATTACTTGGCAAATTTGGCACAAAGCTTCATGTAAAGAAAAAAATAAAAAAAATTCCCTAAAACATGGCATAAAACCTGTCTTAAACAAAAATATGAATTTCCTCCCTTTGTTCCCCCTCAAAATCAGCCACCCATGCCTCCTCCATTTGTCCATTCATGAGCTCCAAAATCTCTATAAATAGGCATGCTTAGGAGTCTTAGAAGCCTTGCTCATAATTGTACAATTTCAAGTTTTTCCAAAGCTCAAAAACTTTCTTTCTTCCTTCCCCTTGGCTGAAATTCTTTCTTCAACTTTTCAAGGAGATTTTGTTTCATTTCACTCAAAGAAACCAAGTTCTCTTCCTTTCCTTCAAACCAAATTAGGTAGGGAGTTGTCTTTAAGCTTATTTCCATGTTTTGCTAAATGTTGTTCTTGGTTCAAAATGATGATTTCATGAACTTTCTCTAGCTTTTCTAATTGGTTTTCTTCTTTCTTTTTCTTTAAATGTTTCGACCATGAGGCCTATATGGGATATGATGATAGCTTGATGATGAGGACCTTGAGTGTTGGTTGTAAATCCATCACAAGTTAGGCCTCTAAAGCTTGAAAATTCCACTTGATGCAAAACTTTAAAGAATGATGTTTTTATGATGTAAAAATAAAGATCTTGAGTTTAGAACTTGAAAGATGTATTTTTCACTTTGTCTTGCTAAGATATATATATTGGGTTAATATTATATGTCCTAAAAGTCTTGGAGGAGCTCTAGTAAAGAAATAAAATGAACTTGCATCCATGTTTAAGTTTATGCCTTGCATAACCATGTTTGCTTTCTATGTCATCACTAAATTCTCAAGAATAAATAAATGAACTTGCATATTCATGTTTAAATTTCCAAGCTTGCATTTCATGTTTATATTTCAATTTGTCACTTAATCTCTAAAGATAATAAAAGAATGCATCTCATATTTATTTTATGCTCTCACTTTATTTTATAATGGCTAAAAGAATCAATGCATGACATGTTTATTTTATGTCATCACCTAAAGATCCTAGAGCTCAAAGACTTGCCCAAGTATCACAAGCAAAGTTAGAACTATGGTAATAAAAACTCTAAAGCTTACTTAAGATTATGGGAGTCAAAGAATTCATTCTTTAAAAAGTCTTGAGTTGGAGCTTAATAAGATGTAATAAGAATTCTCTATTCTCTTTACGGTCCAGATGCGGAATCCGCTCAGATTTTTTAAGATTCTCTTCTCCTCCACTTGTCCAATGCGGACTACTAATTTTTCTTACATCATGTTTATATTTCCAAGTTATCACCTTATAAAGACAAGATTAAAATGGGTTGCATAGCATGTTTATAATTCTAGCTATCACTAAATCTCTAAAGCTCAAGACTTGCTCCTTTTATCTTAAGTGAAAATTCTAATCATGAACATTCTCTCAATGTATAAATCGGCCTCATGATTAGGAGGCTTAAAGTCTTATAATTTCTTTAAAGTTTAACAAAAAGAATTAGTTACTAAAGGAGTTTTGAAGCTTTGCAAAAATTATACGGGAAACTAGTACTTTATGTATACTTGAAATGTGGTTTTATGCAATTATATGAGGTTCATGATTCGGCTACCTATCTGAATTTAGTACTACAGTATGATGATGGTTTAATATGTTCAAAGTTGTGATGATTATAATTTATTGCTAAGAGAACGATTCTATGCATGTTAGAAATAAAACTAGCTTCCCAAAATCGTAAAAGCAAGATTTTTAGAACTCTAGAGAATGAAATTTGTGCATTCTGTGAACCTTTAGCAGCCCTAAGAACCAAGTACTATTGTGTTTATATAAGGGAGAATGATTCATAATTGGTTTAGTAATTGATTTTAGCACCATAAGGAAAGCCGGTAATGAGAAAGGGTTAAAAATGCAACTTCTAGCACACGTGAAGCCTTAAATATAACTTGCTATTATGTTGTCCCATATAGTTTAATAATGTTCTTAAGGCTTATAATTAATGATGAATTTTTTAGATGCATGATTAATTAGTGTGATAATTGAGGTTACCCGATTCTAAAGTTTTGGATGTTTAAGATAGTTTTTTGGTAAGAATTTATGATGATAGTTCTTTGAAGTTTGAAATGATAAGTCTATGAAGTGATTTGATGCTTATTAAGTATTTGATATCATTGAATGATTCCCGGGCTTGCATGTTATAGTTACTGTTGCAAACAATGAGAATGCTTATGCATGAAATAATGAAATATTCTTTGTTATTTAAAAATTTACCCTTGTTGTTGGAAGAAAGTATATTACTAAAAGTGTAATTTGGAAAGGTTCTGGCTAGGAAAGACTTGGTATTTAAGCGTGTCCATTTGTAGCCCACCTCTCTTTTTTGGGAATCTCCAGGATGCATGATTCCATTGGTATATATATTATTCTAGAATAAGACTATAAACAAGAAAAATGTTATAAATGATTATGAATTGAGAATTGTATTATGATATAACATGCAAAGACTTAATGGTGACTTAAACTTATAAGAAAATGATCCTTTGGACCCATCAGACTATAGGTGGTGAAAATGTGACTCTTGCCCCCTAAACCGTTCTCTCAAAAGGGTAAGTTTAGATTTTAACTTATCAAAAGGGATAAGTATATGCTAGTGACAACTAGTAAGGTATGAGCTCATAACCTAGATTACTTCCAAAAGGGTGGAGTATAGGGTGGCCTAGGAAAATGATGATGAAAGTAACTTTAAGTCACCTAAGAAACTAAGTAAATGCATTATGTGAATATGATGTTCTACTATGCATAGTATTTATGAGATGATGATGAGAAATATGATGTTCTGCTATGCATAGTATTATGAAATGATGATGAGGAATATGATGTGGTTTTATGCATAACTATGTTATTATATATGAAAGGAAAAGTTCATTATAAACATGACATACTAAGTTTATGATGCATTGTAAGACGCATGATTAAAATGGACAGACCTCTGTAAAGTATATTTCCGAACTTAATAAATGAAACTTAGCATGCACTCATTTCCTAATAACCCGAGGTTCCTGGAGACTTTGATGATGACACTATAGTAGGTGAGTTGCCCTCTTGAGAATCTCTTAGCAAGATCTCACTACCTTTCCTTCCTTTCGTCATTGTCTTCAGATCCGATGGCAATGTCGTCCTATTCATTGATACCTCCACATGGGAGATACACTTGAACCAGCCCGCTCTTACCACTTTGAAGGACGATGCGCGGTTCGAGTTTTTTCTTCTTAGGACGTCCGTTGGCATACCCCATTTCTAGTTATCGTTTCTCGACATCCCCATTCGTTGACGACATGGTCTTTAGCGCGTACGCCCACATGACGAGAGGATCTTACGTACATATCTCCGCACTCGCCGTCGTGACTACCCCGACTATGTCCCCCGATCAAGGCATTCTGAGACGACCGTAGGAAGATCCACCTACTCATATGTACTCAGAAGTCTGCCACTAGTCCCCGCGTATGAGAGCGGAGTGAGGAGACTGTTGTCCACGAGGTTGGCAAGGTGCCCATCCATGCGCCCGACCATGGAGCATCTCGTGTGCCCCCTCCAAATGAATTCGCGTGGATCGGGTTTGTTCCTCATTTCAGGGCGAGCCATAGAGAGTTCTCTGGATCTGAGTGTGTTCATGCACCCTAATTGTAGGATAGCCTTCTTTGGCTTTTGAGGTTATTCTTTGTAGGTGCATATGTTTCCTTATGTATTTTCCCTTTTAATGTATTATGACGTGATATATGAACTTAACTCACCTTTGGGTGAGAATATTATCTATCTATGTATGGTATGCTTTTGGATGTTCATATAATGGAGCCTACGTGATGAGATGTGTTTTCTTTATGCGCTTTTCCGCTTTATCTTATTTATCGTTCACGTTATGCGCGGCTCATTTTCAATCATGTTTTTTAAAAAAAAAAAATGGCTCGTAATTTCACTAAGTATTTTCAAAGTATGATTAAAGAACTGAAGCAAAGAGTAAAGCCTAGTAATTAATCATATACAACCTAGGTGTATTAGGTTAATTATTAGGGTGTTACATAAGATCCAGTCATTTCCACAAAATCTAAGGTATATGCATTTATGCCTTTACTTCATTAATTTAACCTTCAAGAATTTGATAAATAATCTAGAATGTTGTGGTAACAGGTAACATTGCAAACTCCCCAACTACAAGTGATATATATTCCCTTGTTGATAAAGCCGTCATTCTAGTCGAGGCGAGTGATCTGAAGATACGTAAGTGTTGATTTGGCTATTACGGTCACCTCTTCAAACGCTCAGCCTCCCAACGTTTCCACAGAAGAATTGGCCAAATACTTCAGGACTCTCCTACAATAGTCTTGCTAGGAGATACTCTCCACTAAAAATGTATATGAAGTAATAGCCAATATCTTGAAGAAGAAGATATTCAGATGCTCCAACCTTGAGCTGCTACAAGACAAACTCAGCCACATTGCCAACTCAATAGATGAAAACATTCCTAATCTGCCAAAGCTCTCCATATTGAAATGGGTATGCTTTTGGTAGATATGAGCTTCCATCTAGAGGACAGAACAAGAATCAATCGAAGCGAGAATAAGCTAGCTCTCAAACTTCAGTTCGGAAGAAAAACTGATATTGGCCTTCAAAGAGTAAGAGGATAAGAGAATTGTTAATCTTGATAAATAAATGGCTAAAACCCAGAGGATAACTTTCTCGAAGAAGCATTGCTCAAATGGAAGCTGAGCTATAAACCTTGCTCCCTCAAGAAACCTCCTCATCCAAGTAACTCAAACAAACTCAAAATGAGGCTTCAATTATATTCCAAGCCACTTCTTTAGATAAGGAGATAAGACACTCATTTTGCAGAAACAATTCCTGAGAAAGATTTGAAAGATAACCAGCAACAACTACATCAAGCCAACCTTCTTTGGCAAGAGATCCAATCCAAGCTTCATACAAACAAATAATTATCTAAAGGCAACCTCTGCCCCCTTTGAAACTTCCATGTTTGCCTTTATAATTTCAGCTTAATAACAACTTCTTCTTTTGCAGGGCTGGCTACCTCCATTCTTACCTCAGGAGCGTGTAATTCCCCTCCCAACTCACAGAGATGTCTACGGCTCCCTCTTACCTATCTTTGATCTTAAAGCAACCATGGATCCCATAGTGGCCTTTGCATCTGAATATTTGGAAGCTCTAAGTCTTCCAGCCAATGGTAGAAAGCTGAGTTAGGCTGTGCATGATGGAAGTGGGCTACCTCTAATTCTTCAAAGACTTGGCCATGGATGTAGTCACCACTGGAGATTCAGATTTTCCTCCAAAATAGTTATTCTCTCAATTTAGAACATAGGCTTCATTTAGTTTCTTTTGCTAACTAACCGATATATGGTCAGCATTTTACATTGCATAGTTTATAAAACGCCTTTAGTTTCCCAAATAAAAGGATAATATCTTTTCAAGAATTTACCGTTGATACTCAGGCTAACTCTTTTCCTTCTAATGAAACCAATCGATAAGCTCTACCATAAACAACTTGACTAACAATGAAAGGTACTTCCCAATTAGGAGACCATTTACCAAGATTTGTCTTAAACCCTAAAGGCAACACAACTTTCCAAACCAAATCACCTTCAGAAAAACTTCTTTTTTTACTTTCTTATTATAAGCCGTTGCCACTTTAATTTTATTAGCTCAGATGTTTTCTAATGCCATCAATCTATCTTCACTCAAACCATCCATCTCCTAAAACATAGCTTGGTTATACTCATCCAAACTTAACTGATGTTGTCTTGCCACTCTAGAGACTTTACATTGATCTCTAGAGGCAAAATTGCATCTTGTCCAAAAGTCAACCTATATAGTGTTAAACCAGGTAGCTATACTCTTGGAATTCCTATAGGCCTATAATGTCTTAGATAAAGTTTCATGCCATTTATGTGGATGACTTCAATAGACTTCTTAATTATATCAATGAGCACTTTATTAGTAGCCTCGGCTTGCCCATTGCCTGAGCATAATAAGGAGAAGAATGAATTAGCTTGATCCCATATTGGGTAGCAAAGATTTTCATTTTATCCCCTATGAACATGGTCCCCTGGTCAGCCGTGATGGTTTAAGGAATACCAAACTGATGTATAATTTGATTTTGTATGAACCTGATAACTTCGGCTTGTGTAACCCTTACCATAAGCTTCAACCCATTTGGTAAAATAATCTGTTGCTACAATTATAAAGGAATGTTGTTTGGATGAACGAGGATATATCTTACCAATTAAATCCATAGCCCATCCCTAGAAAGGCCACGGCTTCACAATGGCATGTAATTCCTAAGCTGGCACACGCTTAAGGGGCCATGCTTTTGACATTCCTCACAACCTTTAGCATAATCAAAACAATCAGCCATGATCGTTGGCCAATAATAGCCATAATGATAAATCAGCCACTTCATTTTACCCTTAGACTTATGCGCTCTGCATACCCCTTTATGTACTTCTCCCATAATTCTCATAGCTTCATCTAGACCTACACATCTTAGAAGCACTCCTTCTTGTGTCCTTTTTAACAATTCATTATCCACTAAAACAAAATTTAATGCCCGTTGTTTCACCTTGTACTCTGTTTTAGCCGAAGGATCTAATAAATATTTGATAATTTATTGCCTCAAATCTGATACCTCAAGCTGCATTTCAGCGGACCAATCATCACTCTACCATGGATTAATTTATATCCTAAGGCATGTAGCTGATTTGCTGACTCATTCTCTCCCTGGAATATGAACCACTATCAAATGAAAATTTAAAAGTTCCAGAACTTCTTCCAAATAGGGGTTAACTCTGACTATTGCACCTATATTCACCCATTATTTGATTAACAACCAACTATGAATCTCCTCTTATCTGAATTGCTTGCACCCTCATAGCACTCAACAACCTAAGCCCTATAAGTAAAGCTTCATACTCTGCCTAGTTATTTGAACAATGAATATCTAGTTTGAACAAGTGCTTATCATCCTTGCTATCAGGGCTTGTAATGACTACTCCTGCTCAGTTCCTTCACTATGTTTGGATCTATCAAACGACAATATCCACGACTGAGTTACAACCATGTTTTGATACTCATCTAATGGATCTGTTCCTCAATACATGGGTGCTCGGCTAGGAAACTGCTAATGCTTGCCCTTTACGGCCTTCATAGGCATGTATTTAAGAGCAAAAGTGTTTAACTTTATAGCCTATTTCATCAACCGCCCTTGAAGCACATGTCTATTTAAAGGTATTTGACTATATCTATTTTACACATGACAAGTACTTCTCTTGGCAACAGATAATATTCTAATTTAGTGCAAGCATGAAACAAAGACAAACAAAGTTTCTCAATGGGAGTGTACCTTGATTCAGCATCATTAAGCGTATGGCTTAAATAATATATGCCTATCGGTACTATCTTCTAATTCTTGGGCCAATAGACTTCCAATTGAATCTTCTGCTATTGATATATATAATTTTAACTTTTAGAAACAGGTGGTACTAGGACTAGCGGGCTTGCTAAACATCTTTTGATTTGATCAAAAGATTGTTGTTGTTCTTTCCCAAACAAAATCTTCAGATTGTTTTAACTTCAACAAAGGGAGAAAGCTCTCATTTTTCCAGGAGAATTAGTGATAAACCTCCTCATAAAATTGATTTTTCCAATAAGACTTTGCAATTCTATTTTGTTAGTTGGAGGTTTGGCTTCTAACATGCTTTGACTTATTTTTATCTATTTCAATGCCCTGATGATGTATTAAGAATCCAAGGAAGTTAGCCAAGACACCAAAAGCACACTTAGCCAGATTCATTTTCAATGAATGTTTGTCATTTTGATAAAAGCTTGTTCTAAATTGGCCAAATGTTCCTGAATTCAAGCTGACTTCACTACCACATCATCCATATATACTTCCATGCTTTTACCTATTAAATCATGAAAAATTGCATTCATTGCCCTTTGGTATGCTACTCAGTCATTCTTTAAACTGAATGGCATAACCACCCATTCAAAGACACCATAGCCCCCAGGCAACGAAATTTTATACACATCATCACTAGTAACTAAAATTTGATTGTACCTAGAGTAACCATCCATAAAAAACATGATTTCATTTCTTGCTACAAAATCAATTAACATATCTGCCATAGGCATGACATATTCATCCTTAGGCGTAGCCAAGTTTAAATTTCTAAAATCTATACAAATTCTAACTTGGATTCTTTTTAATTACAGGTGCAATATTTGACAACTATTCAACAGACCTATCCATTCTAATGAAACCAACCTTCAATAATCTTTCAATTTCTAGTTTGATTTTTGGCTGAGTTCTGGATTAATGCATCGCGATGGCTGTTGAAAGGTTTATACCCATCTTAATGGGAAATAAATACTCAACCAACTCTCTCGATAAACCAGGCATTTCATGATAATCCCATGTGAAACAATCCTTATATTGCTAAATTAAATGCACTAGTTTTTCTTGGCATTCTTTACTTAACAATCCACTAATCTTAGTCACCCTTGGTTCTAATTCTATACCTAAGTTGACTTTAAGCAATGGATCTTGAGCTTTAAACCTTGGTTGGTTCTTCTTTATGGATGGACATACTTCTTCATCCTCTTTTTCGTTAACATCTTTTCTACCTCATTATGCTGAACATATTCCAAGATTTTGCATTTAGTAGAATAAGCCTAAGCGCAAGACTTCTTCTGCCAACTTTTCATGGCACATATTCACTAAACAACTCCAAACAAGGCCGTGGCTAAACCTGAACCTCAATTTGAAAACCCTTAGCCGTGAAATTTACAACTTTGACCAAGTCTTCATCTTCTCCATTCATTAAGGATAGTGGCTAGAATTCTGGATCATAATAACTTGCTTTCACCATTTTAACCTCTACTGCAAAGGGCTTCTGTAGCCTAACTGTTTCCATTTTCCCTTGATGCCAAAACACCAATGTTTGATAGAGGGTAGAACGTACACATTAATTTGCATGTATCCAGTCTCCCCAACAAAGAGAGGACCAGGCTTAGCATCTAAAAAATACTATGCAAGGTTTAAAACCTATAGTAAGTTTAGCAATATAGATTCCCACGGTTGTGGTAGCTCCTCCAGTGAAATTAGTCATCTTTATACTAGTTTCCTTTAAGTTTGCAATGTTCTTCCCCAACTTCCTCAAAACTCCTAATGGCATCACATTCATAATTGCCCTCCATCAACCAAAACCCATGAAATCGGTTTTCCATCAATTAAAGCTTTGATGCAAAGTGGCTTCAAGTGGTGAGGTTTCTCTGGTCTTTCAAATACTATCACTGGTTCACCCTTGCATTAATCTTCCTTTTCCTTTTCAATTATGATAGAGATCTATTCAGCTTCTTACAATAACATCTCCCTCCAAAGCATTAATTTATCCTTCTTCAACTAGAAATTCTGAAGGTAAAACTCCAATAATAGCCATCATCTCCAAATCTTCATCATTGGCAATAATCACAATTCATCTTCCTCACTATCATCATCAATTTGCTCCCTATTAATCGTTTCCCTGCAAGCTTTTACCTTGTGAGGATTTACCAAGAGATAATTTCTACACGGCTTTCATGGTTTCTGCTTCTCCTTCTTTCATCATGCAAATCTACCATATCAACGACTTTGCCATTCTCTAAGGATTCCAGTTTTTTTTTTACCTTCAAAGATCTCTTCCTTTGCAAATAATGCTTTTGGGATTTAGTAAGTACCTTATGTTCCGTCTATGGCTCCTTCTTTTTTTCTAACGTAGTTCATCATGATTGATTAGGATGAGACTTTGGTTTCACCATCTTTTTGGGACTGAAACCTTGCATCGTCTTTCACAGTAATCTTCACGACAGGTTGTCCTTTTGAATAGTTCAACTCCATGGCTCACCTATTTTCTTTAGGCAAGGGATGGCTAGTCACTCAAGGCAGTGTATTAACATAACTTCCTCTGTGGAAGTTTCTCAAATGAGGCATATTCCTATGATGGCCAAATCCTTGAAATCTATTCCTTTCATAAATGAATAAACCACATATTGTTACCATGTTGAACATTTTGCCCCAAGTGTAATTGGTTTGATTGATGGGAAACTCACCGATGAACACACTCTTCCTTTGACCTCCTAAATTTCTGACATTTGTCTTCTTTGACCGTGCCACTGCAATGGCTTTACCTCCTTTGCTAGACTTTCCCTTAGTTATCACCGACTTTGGTTTCTACATCTTCTTCATGTTTTTCTTTACCTCTTCTTTATTGCCATTCTTCTCACCACGGTTGTAATCAAACATTGCCACCATATTGATCATACCGGGAAAATGATCTGTGTTAATTGTCATGCTTGGTGCTTTCTTTCAGGCAATTTTAATCTACCTTCTTTCAATGTTTTCTGAATGGCACCCCTAAACACTAAACAATTGATAATAGAATGAGAATCAGAGTTATGCCACTTACAATATTTTCTATTCTTCAACTATTCAAGAGAAGGAATTTTGTGTCCCTCGGGCAACTTCAATTGCTTGTCTTTCAACAAGAAATCAAGAATTTAATCAGCTTTTTTTTTTTTATGTCAAACAAATATCCTTCCTTCTGTTAGTCTAAACTTCTTTTTCCTTTTAGTCAGAGTTAGTGGAGGGCATGAATAAGGCTTACCCTTGACTATCTCGGCTATATTATTTCCCTTCTAATGACAGTTGCTCCTTCAGAATTCTTCATTAGATTCACATACAACAATAGATATAAATTGAGAAGCCTTACAACCAATCTTGTTTGAGCGCCTTTGGTCTCTTTCATGAATGAATTGTTCCAACCTGGAAGCCTTCCAAGCCAATTGATTAAGATCACCATCCTCGAAATAATTAATTTTTCTCTAGCGGATGCATGTTGTTTATGGCAAAGGAAGTACATTCAGTTTCAGGGCGTTCCACATGCATTTGCCCTTATTTTCTTGAACCTTTCTATAAATCCAAGACTGGTTCATTCACTTGCGGTTTGAGTCCAAACAAATCTAAAATTGAAGCCTCTGGTAATGGCTTGTAAAATGATCATGGAATGCACCTTCCATGTCCATCCAATTATGAATTGAATTAGGTGGCAATGATGAGTACCATGAGAAAGCCATGCCAGTTAAGGACAAACGAAATAATTGGAGCCACAAAGCTTCAATTTTTCCGACTTCTACACATTGTACTAAGAATTTACTTACATGTTCCATCAAAGATCTCCTATCTTGAAAAATGAAACGAAATTGGGTACTCTAAGCCATGTGGGAAAGGAACCCTATCAACCCAATCCGTAAGGTCTCCTGTACATAGGTCTTTCCAATGGCCTCAATGTACCCGAAATATCGTCTCATGGCATCTGCAATTACATTTGGATCTAAATTAGTCCCCTCCCTTGATCAGACTTGGAGTATTCAAATTATAGCCTGGTTGTCTCCTTAATCCTCCTTGATCATGCATAACATTCAACTGGTACTTGTGTATTCCATGGCTAATCTGGTACCTGGGGTCATGGTTTATTCCTTGGTTAAGACCACAGGCCATTTTCGGAGGACTCATAGAAGAAACTCCTCCTTAGGTACCATAGAATAAGATGCCATAGTCTATTATCCTTCCATATTACTATTGCCATTCTATCTAACCTGGGTGGCATGTTCCACGGTTGTGAGCATGCAAGTTAGGATTATCATTTGTTATTGGTGGCAAACCTAAATGCCCTGTTGCATTCATAGGTCTCCTAACCAAATTGAATTGCCCCCAGGGTTTGTATATGGCTTGATAGGACATGTTCCTACTTGATCATTTTGTATCATTCCCATGTTAGGATTAAAGCCATTTTCTTGCAAAATATTCACCATAGGTTTCACAATATCAAATAGTTGTTTTGACACATTAAGTATTACATCATTCACTCTTAATTCCATCTGCTATCTAATAAACGATGTCAAGTCATGGGTTGTTTATCCTCATTATTTTAGCCAGACGCTGAACGTAGAGTTCCATTTATTTGAGAGGCAGAAGGAGCATTTTCCCATACTTGAGCCTTCGAGCGAAGTATGAACCATGTTGTCTTCTCCTTTTGGTTTCCATGTTTAGCATTTGTCGACATTGCACAGGAGTACTCATTTTCTTATGCCACTGACAATCCAAACCTGGAGCTTGGAACTTCGCAATATCAATCCTTTTGGTCCCCCTGGGTGTGCCAAAAATATGTTGTGCTAAATTTTAGTCAAGCTAAGTTAAATGAATAAACAAAGATAAGAAGCAAAATTTACAATTGATCCCAAGGATATAGGCAATTACACCAAGTAGGGAATCTTCCCTTTGGTTATGGGCTCTCCAAATACTACCAACAATAAGCTTTGGACTTAAGATTGAGAATGAAAATATAATTGATTATTAACTATAAAAGGTACAATATCAACAACAATACTAAAGAACATGGAAACGGAATTACAATTTTGATAATCTACTTCTAAACTACACTTAAAGGAAAAGAAAAGGTAAACAAAGACAAAGTATTGGAATTTTGTGTGTATCTGATTCCCTCATCTTCCTTTACTTCCTTCCTCTTTTATATCACTTGAACACCTTGTGGCTCAAAATAACGTCCCTCGTATGCAATTACCACGCTGTCTGACTCTCATAAGAAATAACCGTTCCTCCTCCATGACTTTTACAATTAGTGCAACTGTTCCCGCTCGTATTTAAACTAAGGCAAGTGACCGAATCAGATGTATTCCACTCAAACAACCATTCTCCTTTCAAAACGCTCACTCATGTTGCAGAACCCTTAGCCATGGAGACCACTACCATTTTACATCCATGAAACGGAGCCCAATTTCGTAACATCACTTATAGGCTCAATTAAGCCCAAGTCTTCAAGCTCACTTTTAATTTGATGGTAATATATTCAAATGAAATATCATAAAAATCAAAATCCAACAAATCAAAAACCAAATTTTGGGTTTTAGTTCAAATCCAGGAATTTTCAAGATTTTCTAAACATGCGGGCTAAAAAAAATGTTTAAAAGTTTCATAAAAGTCATTAAAAATCATTCTTTAACTTATTTTCTTCTTGGGACAATTATCGAGACTTTTGATCTGAGATTATTGTTCTATATTGTAGCCTTCCAAGGACGA
>JAMLFY010000013.1:9528724-9559969 GCA_030441495.1 Dalbergia oliveri | reverse complement strand
CTGATTAATTACTAGGCATGACGTTGTTGTTGTTCTTTCTTAATATGATGTTGATTTTAGTTTGCTGGTTTATGGTTGTGTGTATGTAAATTTAATTTATCTATCACATATACCTTTTTATAGTATAAATAAGTAGAATAGAAAAGTGTATAAATTTAGATAGAATGAAGAGAGGCGAACAAGACAAATGGCAGCCAGGGCACCATTGGAAAAGGCCAAACTGGAGTTAGAAAAGTGATTATTGAATATATCTGAAGCGTATAAATTAAAGTTGTCATGATCAAAGTATGTTAAACTTGCTGGGTCAATCCCACGTTACTATCATGTGTAAATTAGTCGTTGAAGTGTATGAATTATTTAAAGTAACTGTATGTCACTCTCTATATGTGAAGTGTAAGAATTATACGTCGCTATCATTATCATCAGTGTAAATTCAACTTGTCGGGTCAATCCACGTTTCTATCATTAGTAGATTACTACTTTTTGTTTTACAAATATTTAGCAGTTGAAGTGTATGAATTTTGAAGTTGTTATGATCAATGTAAATTCACCTTGCTGTGTCAATCCCACGTTTCTGCCCTGGCTGCCATTTGTCTTGTTTGCCTCTCTTCATTCAATCTCCTGGCCAAATCTGCTTCTGTAGTTCTACCATTTAAGGTCCTTTCAGCCTCTGTCATTCTTCTTTGTGAGCTCATTTGAATTTAGATTGGTGTTTTCAGTTGTCGAAATATGGTTAGAAGGTTGTGAATTATTGACTTTGGTTTTTTATATTGTATGAAATTTGCTCTGTCTTTCCTATGCAACTTTCCCTGTTAATTTGCTGTCTTTCCTGTGCAACTTGCTTACTATTCTAATTTGTGTAATTTCATGTCTTTTGAATCATCATGGGTTCTCTGTAAATTCTTTAGCTCTCTTTTCTATAATAAGTTAAATTATTAAATAACAACTAATTCTATCTTAAATTAAGATTTTAAAGAATAGATTATTAAAAAGATTAATGTGCAGTCATTGACTATCTCAACAGGAGAGTAACCAATGCTCTCATTGATAGTTAGGATTGAATCCACTTCATATGCATGTATTCTTACCCCTGTCAAGTATCTATGTTTATAAGGCTTGGGTTTACAAAATTTTTAGCTTCTTCTAATTTGTCTCTTCCTTTTTTTTTTTGTCTCCACGTGTTTGGGAGTTTATTGTTTGTTGATTTGTCTAGATCTAGCTTTGATCTGTACAATTTAATAGTAATGGTAACTAGAACAACAAAGATTGCTAGGATTGTGACAATTAAATTAATGTAGACTTAAGTATTCACTTATTCGGAACAATGTTGATCTGGTATCTAGAATTATATGAAACAAAAATTAAGTAATGGATGCAGCATTTAACATGTTTCCCAATAGCCTCTTCTCTCCGTAGGTAGGAAAATGCTTAGTTGCTAGCCAAATCCGAAAAATGGGATTATAGTGAAGAGTCATTTTGGTCAAATAGCTGAAGACATTTTAACTAATGGTAGCAATGTTCAATTTAGGATTCAAATGTTTATTTGACTGATATATATAAATTACTTTAGTTGAGAAATTTGGAGAAGATGATATTGTATATATTCTTGATAAATAAGAGGACTCTATTTTGTCTGTATGGGATCATTGGTTAATGCTTTTTTTGGTACAAGGTCATTGTTTAATGTTTACATGTAGCATAAGGTCGATTTTGTTGATTTATTCTCTGCTCAAACAAAATTGCAGTCAAAGGATCTATATAGCATAACATAGACGATTTAGATACCATCTTTGTGAGTATTAATTCTCTCTTTTGTTTTAAGGAGTCGAGTTCTCAGCCGTTGGGAAACAAAATTGTTTTTTTATGCATCTAGTCTCTTTAAAATGTAATCTTTCAGCTGCATTGTTTGATTCTATTCTGCTCTGTTTACTGGGAGGTTGTTGATATATATATAGTTTTTAACTATCAAAATATTCTTGCTTTATTTCTTTTTCTTTATCTTTCTGTTAGATATTATAGGCTTTAAGTTTGTGTCCTAGTTCAATGCCCCTTCCTTCATGACCTCGAAGATACACATATGAACTATTGTTTGTGTCAAGAAAGGATGTTCTGAATTTTGAGTTTGTATAGTGTGGTTTCGTTAGCTTCTTTGTTATGCTTTGAGGCAGGAACTGGTATAGCAGAGCTAATAGCTCTTAAGATGTCAAAGCAGGTGAATCTGCTCTTTATTGTTTACATATTAGTGACAAAGTGTAGAATAACTGATTACCTATAACTAATTTTTTTGAAGGTAATTTTATCAGTTATATATACATGCCTTTCCAAAGTGAATGTGCTCTATATGGTTTGACTGAAATTTTGCTTTTTGCCCTTTTTTTCATAAAGCTCAATGGTCTTGATTGATCCATGGAGCTGTCTCCTCTTGGTGGGGTAATGCTAGGTTGTTGTTGTTGTTGTTGACTCGTCTAATCTTACTTTTTACAACTTTGGCCAATGGACTTTGCACTAATCAGTCCTACATGGTTTTCTTTCCTTTTTTTCAATTATATTCTCAATGGTTGCTTTCTGATTTTATTTTTGATTAGGATGAATTTTTCTAATAGCTGATTTAGAATGTTCAGGTTGTACTTACAAAATGGAAAAATGTTCTCAATTCAAATCTGATTGACATAGATGAGCAAGTGCATCTGTCAAATCTTTCACCTTTATTTTCATTGTCTTTCACTTGCTTTGTAATTGAGACCCATTCATTTATCCTTTTCCATTGTAGGCATTTAAAGATACTCAAATTGGTACAAAAAGCATCTTCAAGTGTGCCAAATCTGTTGCTATTCAATCTTCCATGAATACCTCCTTAACTTGGGTACATTTTAATTATTTGTTAAGTTTTTTGATCTTATGGAAGATTGATTGTTTTGATCTAAAAGTTAGTTTGAGTCAGCTTCCATATTTGCGTTGACTTTGCATTAATTGTGATGATATCAAAATACCATTTGTAAGTATATTATGCCATTTGAGAGGTCATGAAAGAGTCAAAAATTCTTAGTCCTTAATATATCTTTTATTGCATGATGTGAGCATTACTTTGAAAAGACTTATTAGAGCATCTGAAATACAATGGAAGCTTCAACTAACTAGATTTTAGAACCTGCAAGTGCCCAACTTGTTGCTCCTTCTATTAAGATTTTAGTTTTTGTGCCTCGCTATACAAGTTTGTAATGCTAGTGTTGTTGTGGTAAGTTTTTCAAAGTCACTGGTTGCTGATGTTTCTAAGAAGAAAAAAAAAGATTTTATTCAAAGTGGCTACTATTCTGTTGGATTGTGTATCATTTTTTGTCATTGTGTTTAGAGCAATTATAGCAATCCCATGTATACAGCAACGCTAATTATGAGTTTGGTCATATTGGATTTTGGCATTTATCTCTCATGATTAGTATATTTTTTACTAGTTTGGAATTTGATCAACCTCATAAAAGATGGTTTCCAATGATAGAATTAGTATTGCCTAATAGTTACTATTTTGCATGATTATTGGAACTTTTTTTTAAAAAAATTGGTGCTGCAATTAGAGTGGTTTAAAATTGTTGTAATAAATAGTTTTAAAAAGTTTTCAAAATATTTTCACCGCAAATTGTGGCGGTTTCAAACCGCCATATTTTTTTAAATATTTCACTAATTGCGGCGGTTTGAAACCACCATAATTTAATTACCGCAATACACGTGAATTATGGCGGTTTTACAAGGTGATTGCGGCAATTTTTTTATAACCGTCGTAATTTACCAAATGACGTTGGTAATTACGGCAGTTCCTTAACCGCCATTTGCTGAGAAAAATGGCAGTTATAATCGCCGTAATTTACAAAAAAAAAACCGCGGCTATTTTCTTGTTTTGTTGTAGTGTAGATAGATTATAGATTCATATTATACATTATAGATATTATTTGTTAAATAACTTCAATTGAAATATTTTGAAGAGTATTTTTGTTATGTTAATGGAAGAGAGAAGTGAAGGTATGATTGGAAAAAAATAAGTAATAATTAGAAGATAAATTAAATAAAAAAAATTTTAAATATTAAGATTATGAAAGATAGAGCATAATTTTGCCTACGAATGATACATGGAAAGTTTTCTATGTAATGACTCTTAAATATTAGTATTATAGATTGGATCAAATCAACATGTATATTATATATCATCTATGATTTCTATTATATATCATCTATAACTTTATATATTTAAAATAAAATGAAAAATCCATGTTTAAAAAAAACCAAAAAAAATCATATTTTACTTTACAAAATCAATATTTTACTATATCATATAATTCCTTTCTAGTATTTTACCGTACAAAATAAATATTTTTATACAATCCAAATTAATCAAATTATCTTACAACAATTTTTTAGTTAAAGTATTCATATATAATCAAAGAAAAATGTTAATATAGATTCAAATTTATGGTGAATCTTACATGTGACACGATCTTAATGAGTGTCTTTATAATATTTATATATTTTTTTATTTTAAATTATGCTTTGAATGCTTGATATATTGTGAGTCACTTTGAATCTAAGAATAAACTATTATTATTATATAATTACATTGATTTGCAAATAATTGATTATATAAAAAAAAGATTATAATAAGTCTTACAGTTTTTAAAAACACACACTAAATACCAAATTTTAAATATTAATATATAATTAATTTTAACATGATGTCACATATCATCAAATGATATTAAGAGTACCTAGTAATTTAAAGAAAAAATAAAAATCATATATTCTATATATTTTATTACTTTCTCAATACTATTAATCTATTGAGGAAGAAAATGTCTATAAAAGAAAATAATGCATGTCTTTATCTTTATATCACATCTAATCTAAGAAAATACAGAAAATGAAAGATAATTGCAATTTATGGAGTGATAACTCTAAAGAAAAATTTAATGATGATTTATAATATTTGGCATAATTTGTTGTTATCTTTATATTTTCTAACCTATTCCTTATGTTTGAAAATTGAAAAGATTAGTCACATCAAGTTGGAAAATTGAAGTAGTGCATAGAATTTGAATTGTTAGTCTTCCTAGCAATTTCTCACCAAGTATATATCAATCAAATGTTGAAACTTTCGAGTGATGCCATTATCAATGGAACCAATTTTTTCAAAATTATGTATAGTTTTAAATTTAGAATTATTCTATTTTTTATTTTGGAGTTTTAAATGCAGAAGATTATGAACAGTGTTATTTTATGTTCTTGACATGACTCCTAAGTATAGAAAAGAAATTTAAAATTATAGGCACTTTTAATTGGCATGAATATTGATTGTTCTCTTTTTGTATTCTAACCTATTTCTTAAGTTAGAAAATTAAGTATATTAGTCACATCGAATTGGAAAATTGATGCTTGGATTAGTTTTTATAGTAATTTCTCACCAATGATTTACCAATCAAGTGGTGAAACTTCCCACTTAATCCATGAAAAAAAATAACACCTAACAAAATGGTTCCTAAGAAAAAAAAAATCGTCTGTGTTCCGTTATAATTAAAAATATTGGATAAATTATTCTATTCAATATTTTTGGAGAATTTTAGGACAAATTAATCCTTATCAATTTATAAAATAATTGTAATTATATTACTTAGTAAGAAAAATAAGTAAGTCTATCAAAATATTGAGGAGGAACTAAATTTACAATATTAATATTTAAGACTAATTACATGGAAAGTTTTCCATGTGTCAATCATAGATAAAATTAGTCCTTACCATTTTCATAATCTTAATAATTAAAGTAAGCTTTAAATTTCTATTTATCTTATAATTATTAATTAAAATTTTCCAACCATACCTTCATATCTCTCTTCCATTAACACAATAAATATACCCTATAAAATATCTCATACAAAATTATTTAATATGAAAATAATAACAAATAATATAAATAAAATGATAATTGAACGTATTATGTATCATTAAGATTTTATAAGTATAATTATTATAGTATTAATTAATGATAATAAAACTATTATAATTACGTTACCTCAAAAAGAAGACTATTATAATTAATAATAATATTATTGACTATCTGTAACTATTATATAATTATATAAAAAACTATTATAATATGTTTTCTTAGTTGATAATAGGTTTATGCAGTTTTTTAACATCACATATGGGTTGTAGTTTGAGTTTGTTATCAACTTAGAAAACATATTATAATAGTTTTTTATATAATTATATAATAGTTACATATGGTCAATAAATTATTGTTAATTATAATAGTCTTCTTTTTTGGTAACAAAATTATAATAGTTTTATTATCATTAATTAATATTATAATAATTATACATATAAAATTTTAATGATATAATAATATATTCAATTATCATTTTATTTATATTATTTATTATTATTTTCATATTAGATAATTTTGAATGAGATATTTTGTAGGGCATTTTTATTGTGTTAATGGAAGAGAGATATGAATGTATGATTGGAAAAAATTAATTAATAATTATAAAATAAATTAAATTTAAAAACTTACTTTAATTATTAAGATTATAAAAATGGTGAGGCAAAACTATCTATACGAATAACACATCAAAAATTTCCATGTAATGAGCTATCAATATTATTATTATAAATTTTCTTTTATAGATGTTTTCTTCCACAATAGATTAATAGTATTGAAAAAGTAATAAAATATATAGAATATATGATTTTATTTTTAAAAAATTACAAGGTATTCTTAAAATCATTTGATGATATGTGGCATCATGTTAAAATTAACCATATATTAATATTTAAAATTTGTAATTTAGTGTGTGTTTTTAAAAACTATAAGATTTAGTATAATATTTTTTTATATAATCAATTATTTGCAAATCAATTTAATTATATAAGTAATGATAGTTTATTCTTGGATCACAGTGAATCACAATATATCAATCATTGAGATCGTGTCACATATAAGATTCACCATAAATTTGAATCTATATTAATATATTTCTTTAACTATATATGAATACTTTAACTAAAAAATTGTTGTAAGATAATCTATTTAATCTGGATTGTATAATACTTTATCAATTCTATAATTGTTTCATATTAATTTTTTTTTAAAAACAAGACTTCAATATTTTAATATTAAAATATTTTTTAAAAATTAATCCTACAATTCGCACTTCTTTGATAATGATACTAATTATTTATTAATAATTTTAAAAAATTAAATAATTACATAACTTTTTTATTGAAAATAATTATGTATTTGATATACTACTCCAATAATTAAAATGACATAAATTAGGATTATATGTGATTTTTTACTAATTATAACATATATTTTAAAATTCAAATTATAATTAACTAAATGTATGTGCAAAGAAAGGGAGTGTAATTGAAATTATATAAATTAAATTTATTAATTTTTTTATTAATTAGAAAATATATTTTTTATTTTTATAAATCAAATATTTTAACTATTAAAAAGATGTAAATGATTATGAATGGCAAAAAAGCATTGAAGTGGGTATACATGGAACATGATTACCCACAATAGAAATGGAAATAGGGACATATTTTATCTTTATAGGGTGGAGTCCCCATTGTTAAATGGGACATGGATGAAAATAACACATTTTTATTTTTTTAATTATCTATATTGAATTTGTATTATGTATATATTTTTTGTTTTTTAATTTGAATTATATTACATTACCAATATTTGTTATTATCAATATTTATGTTTTGGATTTCAAAATATTTAATTTTTTTTCTTTTTGAAATTCTTTTAATATTTGTTTTGCATTGTAATTATTATCTAACTTTTTTAGGGTTGAGAAAGGTTTAGTGGAACTTAATGGTTATTAAAACTAGATATTGAGAAGTTGGCAAACTAATATAAAAACTCATAGGCAGTATCTTCTCTATGTGAATCTCCTTTATCTTTGCTTTGTGCCTATTATATTTATTTATCTAATAAGCTTATTTAATCTTGTATTTATTACATTTGTTTTAGTTTAGAAAGATACTTTCAGACACTTACTAACACAATTTTCACTATTATTCAAGCTCACACTTGATAATTTTTGTTTAAACTTTTTAGGATAAACAAGAAAGAAAAAGTTAAACCATGATTCAACCCATGCACCCATAATACCCTCGTCTCAGAACCACAGCTCCTGGAACTCCATTCCAACACCGTTTCCATTATACAATCAACACAAACAACACTTTAACAAACTAAAAAGAAAAAGAAGAAGAAAAAGAAAAAAGTCGCTGAATTCTGAAAATAAAAATATCAAAAGAAAAGGACCAAAACATTACTAATCAGCGACTCCATAAGCCTGTAGAGCCTCACCAGTCAACCTGCAATTCTTCCACTCCTGCAAGACCTTGGCCCCCATTTCCTCGTAGAACTTGATAGCATCAACGTTCCAATCGAGCACAACCCACTCGACCCTCCCATACCCCATCTTCACGGCCTGCTTCGCCACCGCGGAGAGCAGCATCCTCCCAAACCCCTTCCTCCTGTAGCACTCTCTCACAAACAGGTCCTCCACGTAGAACCCAGGCTTTCCCAGAAAGGTCGGGTAGTTGGGGAAAAACAGCACGAACCCAGCAACGTAGGCGTCGTCGCCGTTGAGGGTCCTGAACGTTTCCCTCTCTGGGTCATCGATGGGGTGTTCCAAGTTCACGACCTTCACAGCGGGCGTGAATAAAGGGTTGCCGGAGGAGTGGGTGTCCGTGAAGGGGTTCGGGGAGACCTCGAGCACGAAGATGGTGAAGGAATAGAAGGGCTTGGTTGTGGGGGAGAAGAGGGTGGAGGAGAGGGAGGACTCGGTCGCGGAGAAGAGGTGAGTGAGGCGCTCGAAGACGGCCATCTGGTGGATTAGCTTGTGAATGTGGGGGATATCGGACGGGGTAGCAAGGCGGATGCGGTGAAGATCGGGTGCCCCAATGGGGTGTTTTCCGGCAGTGCGGTGGCCGGTTCGGGAGCGGGAGTCGGTGGCGGTGGCGGTGGCGGTGCTGCGGCGGCCATCGGTTGGGAACAGAGGAGGTGCTTTTCACTTTACACGTATAATTCGAGGGTTATAGAGCGAGCTCAGAGAGTGCGTGTGGTGTGGGAATTAGGTGAATGCAAACTGTCTCGAGAGCACGTTGGGGATGAGAAAATCGAGTCCTTAAACATGGGATGAGAAAGATCGGTTATAAAGTATCTTTCTCAACATATACCCATTTTTTGAGTCAAAATATTATTACTCTAAAGAAAATAGCAAAAGATTGTGAAAATTAACCGGATATCAATTAAACATGGTACTAGATCAGTAATTTAGAGGTTCAATAACAATATAATTAATATATAATAAAATATAAATTTATAAAAATATAAAATAAAATATATGTCATAAAATAACTAAAAATTACAATTAAACATCATAGACCGGAGAAATAAATATATACACACATATATATATATATATATATATATATATATATATATATAAACACACACATGTGACTATTTATGATGGTCTAAATAATTTTTTGATTAAAAATTAAAGTCAAGGGTAAAAACCGAGTCCATATAAAGACCTTTATAAATAATTAACACTTTTTTAAAGACAAAGATAATACAAAATACATAACAGCCCAAAATGAAACAAATATAAAATGACCCATATAAAAAACAAAAAATAAAACCTAAAATGGTGGGTCTATGAAACCTTTAAAGAAGTGATTCTATTGTCTAAAGGTTTGGCTAATAGATAAGTTTATCCATCATACATCACATATGCGTTGAAGAAAAAAATGAAATTCGTAGAACTCACAAGTGTTGTAACATTCATCCTACTATAGTGCTATGCTCAAGTTATAACATTACAGTGAGTAGTCATTACCAAGGACTTGTCTTCTTTCTTTTATTTCTTGATCATATAAATTATATACCTGTATGCCGTAATAAATAGAAGCCTTGCACTAAAGATATACTAATTTTTGTCGCTTTTTGAAAATTTTCAACATAATAATTAACGTATAGAAATAGCGAAATAAAACGAGCATTCCAAGCAGTTGACCACAATAATTTACATTATATATAGTACCCATAAGTCATATAGTCATACTATCGACAACCACACATAATTACATTTGTATCATAAACACCCCTATCCTAGTCATCGCAGTGTCCTCCTAATCTAGGCTAGGGCCTAACAAAATATAACCAATTACAAACAGATAAACACAACTCTCTCGTCTGTCACGACCAAACCTAGAAATGTGACTAACATGTGTGGAATCCAATTCCCACGTAAGCTCCTGAGTGACGTGTCTCTTTAAATGCATATAATATATATACTATTATACTTAAAATACGATCTTTCTTCTAAATCATTATCATTTTCTCTAATTAAAGCATAATATTTAAATTCATAAAAAAAGAGGTATTTAGAATACATAATTCTGAAGCGTCTTGATCAAAATCTGTTATTCATAAAAGGGTAACTGTTCCCCTTTCATAACTGAAAATAAATCCAGTATCTCTAAATAAATGCGTGGCTGAATCCTCTCTACACATCTCCTGGAGCCCTCTAAAACTAACAGAAGCCTAAATTAAGCCTCACAATAATGTAAAGCTCACCAAAGGATCGCTGCAAGCTCCTGGACCGATGAGGAAACTAGATCACCTGAAACTATGAGAGGAAGGAAGAGGAAGGGAGAGAGGTGGTAAGTTTAAGTGAGTGAACCTCACCCATCACCCACATGGGACAACTAAGGAAAAAATATATATAATACAATATACACGAAACAACCATAAACCATTTGATATGTACATACATAGCTAGGTAGGAAAACAATTTCTATTCTATGAATTCATAACAAGCATTTCTAAACTCAAAATCAAGTATGAAATCATTTTAGCTAAGGATGTGGCAAAGCATTGAAACAGTATGCTGAACAATTAAATACATATATAATAATAAAAGCTGTAAAATCATAAACTAAAATATTATACTCATCCCTATCCATAAGCTTGGGCACCTAACTAGGTCCCACTTCTGGAACTGATAGGGACGGAACTGTCCTCTAACGGACAACTTGGTATAAAGGTTAATGATCTCTTCAGGCCATTAACTAACTGCTATTTCCTTATCTCTGGCTAAATTAGTTTGACAAAAACCATAGCTGAAAGGTGGGTATCTGTCCCTGGCGAAATATAGCCCCCTAAATTCTTAGTACACGTGGTTCTTCATCTCTCTTTCAACGTTGGTCTATACTGTAACTTTCCATTTTGAATGGACTGCTGTTTCTTTCACCCCTGCTGTAGAGTTGGTATTCACCATGATTCCTGATGTGAAATGTTGATTCATCTCGTTGATCCAGAGAAATGGATGAAAATTTTTAGTGTTAGGCGACTTTTGCCGTTTAAAATTGGAAGTAGAGTTTGAAGGTCCGCCTATGAGATGTTAGCAGGTTTGAGGTTGTGTTTTTCTTTTGCAAGTCATACATTCTCAATTTTGTTATTGTACACTGCCACTTTCCATTTCGAAAGGATTTGGTACATTTGAGGTTTCTGTGATTTATCATTATTTTGTGAGTAGTGGAAGGCTCTACAAGCTTGTGGATTGGGTTTTTTAATTAGGCAACTTTGATGTGGATTTGAGATGGCGGAAGTACGCCAAAATGTTGTGTTTTGCTTTTCAAGTCATTTTTGTCAGTCTTGTCATTCCCATTCTTAAGTTACCCCATCAACAGCATTAATTTCCAATCCAGAAGAGCATTGCTTACGAAGGGAACCTTCGATTAAAGGTTCTTGTGGGATAGAAATATAGAGTTCTGCACCATTTCTTCCTACCGAATTTCACTTAAGGAATCGATATTCTTCAGCCTCTCAATAATTTCTGGTGAATTCGTAAGGTTGACTATAAATCTAGTTAATTTACTACATTTTGTTTCCATTTTGTAGTGTGCCAAAATTTTAAAGTAGTTCTCTCATGCGGTATTATGAATTCTTACCGAAGAATGTAAATGGCATAATGTATATTTCGAGTAGTTTCATTTTCTCCAAATGGCCTGTCTATTTTGTTCTTGCTATCATCTTTATCCTTAAATTCAAGACTAAAACTCAATTTAGCTCTTAAATTTATAGTGGGGACAAATTAATTTTAGATTTGAAAAATCTCATACTAATTCTTCAAATTTCACAAGTGATGACAGTTTAGTTCTTTTGTGAAATTGTCATTTAAACTATGTCTTGTTAACTTACGTGTACTGTTAATTTATTTATGTATAGTGTTAATTTTCATGGTGGGTTTTAACTTACATCATTCCTCTAAGTGAAGTCGTTTAGCTTCTTCTGTTCTCTTATCATAGCTCTACTGTTTAGAAGAAAAATTTTGACTTGAAGTTGTCATTTGTTCTGAATAAAAAAGGAAGTAGGCAAGTTAAACCCATCGTAAAAATTAACAGTACACGTAAGTAAATTAATAGAACATGTGGACATTTGTTAACGTTCAGACAATAATTTGACGAAGGAACTAATTTGTCTCTATTTGTAAAATTTGAGGGACTAGTATGAAATTTTCTGAATCTAAGGGATTAATTTATCTCCTACTATAAATCTAACTAAATTGAGAATTTAGTCTAAATTCAATTTTCTTCATTCTAAAGGAAGAACCATTTGCTAAAGTGAAGTAAGTGACTTTCACGAATGGCCCGTACCTCAAAGCGTCTTGAGGCTTCTTATTTGTTTGGAACTTTGGCCTTCATTAAGAATAGTTGTAGAAATCCCTTCGGCTCTTCCTTTTTTGATCATCCCCTTTGGCACTTCCAGGTGTCTCTTATCCCTAGATTTCATGAATTTTTTGTTGTCTAATTGTTGGAGACCCAAAAAGTATGGGCTAAATGACATAGGCCAATATGGAAGATCTGTAGATTAGTCACGGCTAGGGAAAGTAAGCTAGGCTCAAAGAAAAGCAAGCCTAACAAGCAAGGAGAAGCAAATAAGGAACTGCTTGGATTGTATAGTGAATCCAAAACAAGGACCACCACAGAAAAACAACCTCATGACTTGGAAGCGGACAAATACAAGAGCATGGGAGTTAAGATTGTGAGTAATGGTTGCTAAAAAATGGGGACAACCATGATTATGCATGTAGTTTACAAAAGAGGCTATAAATCGGGGAATATTTGTTAAATGGGACACAATTCCAAGTCTCTAGTGTAACACCCTAAAAATTATTTAAAAATTAATTTGAGTTTTATTAGTTGTACTTTCAAAAATCTAGCAGTTTAGCAATGATGAGGATGCCCAAGGACTGCCAAAAAAAAATTAAAAAAAAATTTCAGGCCGTGTGAAATAGTAACATTGGGGTTCCCATGGGCCGGTAGCCGAAACCCTAGATCTAGGAAGGGAAATGCAGGAGATTGAGAAGAGAGGGTTAAGGTTGGAAATGATAAAGAATGAGAAGTTATACCTAGAATTAATTTTCGGGTAAGGTTTGACTACTGGGTACGGTGTTTTATCGGTAGAGTTTTGATGTGCGATTTTTAACACGTACAAGTTACTTGGTGGCCAAGTAACCTTTACCAACCACTTTATGCCAAGTGGATGGAAAGGATTGAAACTTGAAAAGTAAGTTTCAATCATGACTTTTCGTTTATTATATTTTACTCGGGAGTCAATACTCATCCATTCGATAGAATTTCGGTATGCATTTTAACACCGAAAAAACTCTTATTCCCAAGTTAAAGTGAGCCACTTATCTTAGCCAAGTGGATGGCCAAGATTCATTCCTTGACTATCCAATCAAATCCTAGCTATTCATATAATTTCTTTTCCCAAAAAGAAATAAAATTACACTTTACCTACATAATTACTACATTTATATCAAGATAAAGATAAGCCGCCAACCTTATCACCCCACCATCATCATTTTCGGCCAAGGCAAAAGGAAGGACCAGCCACCATTTTATTTCCTCAAAAGCTCAATAAGTTGATTCAAACATCCATTTTCCTAGCCTAGACTTGAGAAAACCATAAACTTTCTTCACAAAACTTGTTCTATACCTCAATCCCTACAAATTTAACCGATTAAAATCTCAAATCTCCATCAATCCCCACCTTGATACCTTACTTCCTCACTGATTTAGGAAGGGTTTGGGTTTGATTTGGGAGCTTTGGAGTGAAGTTATCAATCTTGGAGCAACTTGGAGTTAAGGATACACTAGCTTCCAAGAGTAGGGCATTCTAAACCTCTTTTACTTCAAATTTGTTTTTCTGAATTGCTTACTAATTTGGCTGAATATTTTTAGTTGTATTGGTTGATGATATATGGATATTGATGTATGAATTTTGGTGGAGTGTTTGGATGGTGTTAAAAATCATTTTTGTAAAAAGGGGTTTTGGTCTATGCTGCTGATTTTCAGTTTCCTCCTGGCAGTGATTGTTCATGAATTTTCTGAGGGAATTGTGGTATTTTTATGGCTATAAAAAATATATGTTGAAGGTAACATCCTAAGGCAACTTTGAGAATTTTCATGGAGTATGATAAAAACTCTAACTGCCTGAAAAAAATCATGAACCGAGACTATATATGTGTTGTCCTGAATTTCTGGTCTGAAGCCTTAATTTTGCTAATTTTTTTAACATAGCAAATGATTGATTTTTCCTTTGAAATTTTTACAGTTGACAACATCTTGAAGTGTAACTGTGATTTTTCTTTTGAATTTATTCAATCATTTGCTAGGATTAAAAATTATAAATTTTGGGTTCTAAGCTGAGGTTAAGTGGTCCCTGACCATCGAATTTGTCTAATTTTATTAACATATTTAGAGAATTCTTTTTGCTCTGAAATTTTTGTGGAACCTTGTGGACACATTGAAGTGTCATTGAGAATTTTTATAGCCTCTGAATTGATTGTTTGATGTGCAAATAAATTGTGCTATGAATATGTAAAATATGTCATTGTGCTGAAATTGAATTAATGCTTTGAATTGATGAAATAATGACATCTTGTACTAGTATGACATGAACACAAGAATATGAATATGAATAATTGAGCATGTGCACTTATTGATGGGGTTAGGCACACATAGACATGAATGCCTATTATAACTACTCATATGCGAAAGAAAAACATAAGATTATGTTTCTTGGGTGGAAAAGTAAATCCGTTGTCGGGGAAAGTAAACCTAACTACCAAGAAAAGCATAGGGTTTATAATTCTTGGGCTGGAGAAGTAAATCCGTTGTCGGGAAAGTAAACCTGACTAGTCGGGGAAAGTAAACTTGACTACCCTTGAATTAAGTCGGGAAAGTAAACCTAACTAGAAATAGGTCTATGTGAGAATTGGAGAAAGTAAATCTAATGATCATGAATAGGAATGAGCTCACTCCTAAAATGCTGTCTATTACCCTAAAGTAGTCTTTTATCTTAAGTGCTAAGTGAAGAATTTTAATATCGATATTGAGGCTAATATGTTAAGTTGTGATTTAGTAGTATAGGGTTTATATGATGTTGAGTAGTATGATATGTGATTAAATAATACAAGCTACCCACTTCGGAAGGATGATTTTAGAACTTTAAAATGAATCTTTAATATGTATTGTATGATCACATTTTCTTAATAAATCGAAGTGGCTGGGGCGATGACGATGACATTATGAGTGTGTAACTGGGGAGTTTCCCTCCTGAGAATTGTTTAATTGTCAACCCTATATGTTTGTGTTTCCGTGTCGCCTCCAGATTGATTAAGAAAATAATGGGCTGCTACTTGAAGAGCTCGGGATCCAAGTAGTTTAGTAGTTGATATTTTTACTCTATTGTACTTAGTTGAAGTTATATGTATATAAGTGAAATAGAGAACGTATTGTACTAAAGCTTTTAGAAGAGCTTCCTCTTGTACTTAGTTATGTATTCAATAAATTTTGTGTTTCTTTGTTATACCTTTTAATAGAATCAGTATTAGTTACTTCATGATTCAATCGATATTGTTATAGATAATTAAGAAAGGTCCGCTAATCTATAAGTAACAACTCTAAGCATAATGTCATGACTTAAGGATGACATTGCGCTTGGGAGGATGTTATATTATGGTATCAGAGAGTTCATCCTTGTAGGACCTTGAGGAATGGACTGTGCTTCCAAAGTATAGATAAGTCATGCATTGAATCTTATCTATATGATAGGATATAGGGTTTAGATATGCATGACAACTAGTGGTGTTGTAGTTGGTTGCTATCATACTTATAGAGTGTTGAGCTTGATCAACTCAATATCTTTGTTTGGTGTGTTCAGGAACTAATGAGACCATAGATGTACTAGGAACGGGAAGGCTGAATCGGACGACATGATGGATATTCTCCGTGATGACTACCGATATGAGAACACAAGCCACAACACTAGAGTTTCACCATAAGTGCGGAAGGGACGTCACCACCCAAAATTCAACCTAAGGTAGGAATGTTTAGGATTCAATTGTTGTCTTTTGTTTGCCTGTGTGTGGATTGCTTGTTTGATTTATGAAGCCTTTTGGAATCGTTTTCAAATGAATTTTGAGGGCAAAATTCTTTCTAAGGTGAGTGGTAATGTAATACCCTAAAAATTATTTAAAAATTAATTTGAGCTTTATTAGTCGTAATTTAAAAATTTGATAGTTTAGCAATGATGAGGATGACCCAACGACCTCAAAAAAAAAATTTCGAGCCGAGGTGAATAGTAACCTTGCGGGGCCCGGGAAATGCCTAGAACTAAAAAGAGAGGGTTAAGGTTAGAAATGATAAATAATGAGAAGTTATACCTAAAATTAATTTTCGGTTAAGGTTTCACTACCGGGTACGGTGTTTTCCGTTCGGTGGTTTTGATGTGCGATTTTTAACACCGTACAAGTTACTTGGTGGCCAAGTAACCTTTATCAACCACTTTATGCCAAGTAGATGACAAGGATTGAAACTGAAAATAAGTTTCAATCATGACTTTTCATTTATTATATTTTACTCTGGAGCCAATATCTATCCGTTCGATGGAATTTTGGTGTGGTTTTAACATTAAAAAGCTACTTGCTCCCAAGTTAAAGTGAGCCACTTATCTTGAGCCAAGTGGATGGCCAAGATTCATTCTTTGACTATCCAATCAAATCCTATCCATTCATATAATTTCTTTTCCAAAAGAAAGAAAATTACACTTTACCTACATAATTACTACATTTATACCAAGATAAAGATAAGCCACCAACCTTATCACCCCACCATATCATTTTCGGCCAAGGCAAGAGGAAGGACTAGCCACCATTTTATTTCCTCAAAAGCTCAAGAACTTGATTCAAACATCCATTTTCCTAGCCTAGACTTGAGAAAACCATAAACTCTCTTCACAAAACTTGTTCTATACCTCAATTCCTATAAATCTAACCGATTAAAATCTCAAATCTCCATCAATCCCACCTTGATACCTTACTTCCTCATTGATTTAGGAAGGTTTTGGGTTTGATTTGGGAGCTTTGGAGTGAAGGGATCAATCTTGGAGCAACTTGGAGCCAAGGATACACTAGCTTCCAAAGAAGTGCATTCTAAACCTCTTTTACTTCAATTTTTTTTTTCTGATTTGATTACTGATTTGGCTGAATATTTTTGGTTGTATTGGCTGATGATATATGTATATTGATGTATGAATTTTGGTGGAGTGTTTGGATGATGTTAAAAATCATTTTTGTAAAAAGGGGTTTTGGTCTATGCTTAGATTTTCAGTTTTTTCCTGGTAGTGATTGTTCATGAATTTTCTGAGGGAATTGTGGGTATTTTTATGTGCTATAAAAAATACATGTTGAAGGTAAATCCTAAGGCAACTTAGAGAATTTTCTAGGAGCATGATAAAAACTCTAACTGCCTGAAAAAAAATCATGAACCGAGACTATATATGTGCTTTTTGAATTTCTAGTCTTGAAGCTTGTGAATTTTGGTAATTTTTTTAACATAGCAAATGATTGATTTTTCCTTTGAAAGTTTTACAGGGCGTTGAAAACATCTTCAAGTGTAACTTTGATTTTTCTTTTGAATTGATTCAATCATTTGCTTGGGTTAAAAATTATGAATTTTGGGTTTAAGCTGAGGTTAAGTGGTCTCTGACCACCAAATTTGTCTAATTTTATTAACATAATTAGAGAATTCTTTTTACTCTGAAATTTTTATGGAACATTGTGGACACATTGAAGTATCCTTGAGAATTTTTATAGCCTCTGAATTGATTGTTTGATGTGCAAATAAATTGTGTTATTAATATGTAAAATCTCATTGTGCTGAAATTGAATTGATGCTTTGAATTGATGAAATAATGGCATCTTGTACTAGTATGACATGAGCACAAGAATATGAATATGAATAATTGAGCATGTCCAGTTATTGATGGGGTTAGGCACACATAGACATGAATGCCTATTATACTGCTCATATGTGAAAGAAAAACATAGGATTATGTTTCTTGGTTAGAAAGTAAATCCATTTGTCCTGGAAAGTAAACCTGACCACCAAGAAAAGCATAAGATTATGTTTCTTGGGTTGTAGAAAGTAAATCTAGTTGTTAGGGAAAGTAAACCTGACTAGTTGGGGAAAGTAAACTTGACTACCAAGAAAAGCACAAGGTTTATAATTCTTGGGCTAGAGAAAGTAAATCCGGTTGTTGGGGAAAGTAAACTTGACTAGTCGAGGAAAGTAAACCTGACTACTTTAAATTATGTTGGGGAAAGTAAACTTGACTAGGAATAAGTCTGTATAGAATTGGAGAAAGTAAATCTAATGATCATGAATAAGAATGAGCTCAATCCTGAAAATGCAGCTTATTACCCTAAAGTAGTTTTTTTTATCTTAAGTGCTAAGTGAAGAATTTTAATATCGATATTGAGGCCAATATGTTAAGTTGTGATTTAGTAGTATAGGGTTTATATGATGTTGAGTAGTATGATATGTGATTAAATAATAAAAGCTACCCACTTCAGAAGGATGATTTTAGAACTTTAAAATGAATCTTTAATATGTATTTCATGATCACATTTCTTAATAAACAGAAGTGGCTAGGGCGATGACGGTGACATTATAAGTGTGTAACTAGGGAGTTGCCGTACTGAGAATTGTTTAATTCTCACCCTTATATGTTTGTGTTTCCTGTCACCTCTTGGTTGATTTAGAGAATAATGAGGCTACTTGAAGAGCTTGGGATTCCAGGAGTTTAGTAGTTGATATTTTTACTTTATTGTACTTAGTTGAAGTTATATTTATGTAAGAGAAATAGAGAACGTATTGTACTAAAGCTTTGAAGAGCTTCCTCTTATACTTAGCTATGTATTCAATAAATTTTGTGTTTATTTGTTATACCTTTTAATAGAATCAGTATTAGTTACTTCACAATTCAATCGATCTTGTTATAGATAATTAAGAAAGGTGCTAATCTATAAGTAACAACTCCTAAGCATAATGTCATGACTTAAGGATGACATTGCGCTCTGAGGACGTTAACATTAGAACCAGCTTTTTCGTATTTGTTTTGAGAGTTCCATCCCATGGTTTCGGATCATACATGGCATATGAATTTGCCATCAAGGAGAAAAGCTGATAAGAATTCTGTACCTTACTTCAGCCATGTGCTATGTAACATCCTCCTAAGTACAACATCACCTTAAGTCATGACATTATACTTAGGAGTTGTTACTTATAAATTAGTGGACCTTTCTTAATTGTATAGAATTGGTCGAATAGTGTAGTAACTAGTTCGTGGTTCTATCAAGATATAAAGCAAAGAAACATAGTATTTATTTAATACAAGGTGAAATACAAAGGAAGCTTCCAAGAACTTTCCAAGTACATCTATTATCTCTTATATTTAAACATGTGCATACATCTAAGTACAATAAATGAGGTGTCCGCTATAACTAAGAAATTCAATTTATTTTCCCTGCGTGGCCTCACTATCCTCTGATCAACCCAGAGGCGACACGGGAAACAAACACATAGGGGTGAGAATTCTAAAATTCTTAGGGACATGCCAAAACATATACTGAAATCCATGTCATCGCCTTGCCCCAGCCATTTCGGCTTATTAAGAAAATGTGAGCATGCAACATATATCAAAGGTTCATTTTAAAGTTCAAAAGTCATCCTCCAGAAGTGGATTCCTTTTATTATTTGAGCTCTTAATATACATATGTCATCATATAAAGCATATACTGTTAAATTACAACTTAAACATATTGGCCTCAATATCGATGATAAAATTATTCACTTAGCACATAGGATAAAGGACTACTTAGGACAATTGCTACTTCAACTTGTCTTGGCTTTTTAATTTTATGGCGTTGTCCACTTTAGGGTAATATCCGCTTTTGAACTGAGCTCATTCCTATACATGATCATTGGATTTACTTTCTCCAATTCTCACAGAGACCTATTCCTAGCTAGGTTTACTTCCCCGACTTAATTCAAGGGTGGAATGTTTATTTCCTTTCCCACTTAATTCAAGGTGGTCAGGTTTACTTTTCTCTGTAGACCAAAATTACTTTGTTAAGCTTAAGAATTATAAATCTTATGTTTTTCTTGGTAATCAAGTTCACTTCCCCGACAGAACCGTTTACTTCTCCAACCAAGAAACATAATCTTATGTTTTTCTTTTGCATATGGGCAATTGTAATAAGTATTCACATCTATATGTACCTAACATCATCAATAAGTTCACATGCTCAAGAAAATTCATTAAACTAGCTTATGATGTTAGCTTCAACATATAATTTTTTTATCTCATAAAAATACCCACAAATACATTCAGAAAATTCGTGTAGAATTCCTTGCTAGAATAAACGAAAATCCAGCAACATGGTTCAACACTCTTTTGACAAATGATTTTTCCATAAAACCAATGCACTCCACCAATGCAACTACACCTATACCTATGAGTAATCATACAATAAAACCAAGAATATCAAACTTAATCACTGAAAATCTACAAGAAAATAGAATTGCATTAAACACAATACAAAACCCTACTTTGGTGGCTTTTGGGATTTTTAGCTCCAAAGGATGACCTAACAATAGTTTCTCTTCACTTTAAGGCCCCCAAATCAATCCCAAACCTTTCCTTAGGCAGCAAGGTATGAGGTATCAAGTTGAGTATTGAACGTCCCGATTTATTTTTGAGTGCAAATAACCAAATGCCCTTGAGGTCATTTTTACTTGGAATTTGAGGAAGTTGAACCGGCAGTCCTCGAATGGGTCAAATCAATGTTTAAAGGGGATTATATTTGTTATGTTTGATACGAGGTGAAAATCTCATTTTCCAAACTTTCGGCTCAAAATGACCAAAATACCCCCTGCGTTTATTGGGTAAAAGTGCCGTTTGAGTTCTAAACTTTTCAGGAAGTTTGGAATGATGTTTATGATGGTTTGATGTTTAGTCTGCAGGAGGTCCAAGCAGTTTTAGTGTAAAATTACCATTTTGCCCCTAGAAGTGTACAATGAGCCTAATGACGCAATTAAGCAAACCTAAGCAATATTAGGCTCTAATCGAAGATTAATTTATTTTGATAATTAATCTAGAGTCAAAATAATTTATTAAGGTTAATTAGAACCTAAGATTGCTTGGTTAAACTCTAATTACATCTTTAATTCAAGATTCCTAGTCATGGAATCTTGAATAGTGTTTCTCTCTTCAATTCCTTAAATTAAGGAATTGTGCCTATACCTCATTTGACTAAAAGAATGATTTTAATTGTTAATCTAGCAAGATCACTCCCCTAATCAAGTCTTGACAACCTTAATTAGCCATTACCTCACCTAAACACTTTCTTACAAACTCCTAATCAAAACCTTAATCAAAGAAACACCTAAACACATCATTAAACCACAATTACATGAACAAATTCTCTTCCTCCCTTGGCTTTAAATCTGGCTGATTCATACCCTTAGAAAAGTGTCACATGTTGATTTTATTTCACTCCAAAGGCCATACCTCAAGCCATACCTTGACCATACCTAACCATGCCTTCAACCATGCCTTTGAATGATAAGCTTTTGAAGATATTTTCCTCCTCCTTGGCCTGAAACCGTCGGCCATCCTTCCCTAAATCAGCCTCCATTGTGTCAATTTTCTATAAATACCAAGCCTTGAAGAACTTGGTTACACTTTAGAAGCTTTGCCAAGTTTAGTTTCTTGCATTTTCTCTCTTTTCTCTCAAAGTTCTCTTCATCTTGCTCTTCTTCTTCCTCCCTCAAAGAAACCTTTCCACCACCACAATCCACCACAAACAACCATAAACCACCACTCCCTCACCTCAAACCACCTCTCAAACACTTAAACTTTCCATTTCCAAGCTTTCTTTCTCAAGGAAAAATCATCTTCCTTGAGTTTCTCTTTGGCCGAATCCTCCTCCTCCTCCAAGAGAAGATTTTGTCTTCTCATTCTTCAAGAACACAAGCTTCCTCTCATTTCTTTCAAGACTTCCTTAGGTAGGGGTTTTATTTCAAAGTTTTACTTGTTTTCTTCAAGAAAGTTCTAGTTTTCTCTTGGTTCAAAACTCTTTTTCTTCTTCTTTCCATTTTCGGCCTTGGAGCCTTTTCATGAGAAAAACTTTAGCTTGATGATGAGGTTTCAAGATAATGGTCTTGTGATGTCATGTGAGAAACCTCTAAAGCTTGAAAAACTTGGTCTTGGACCATATATGCTCTTGGTTTCTTTCTTTTTCTTTGCTCAAAGTTTTCGGTTCTCTTTTCCTTTCCTTTAATGATTTCGGTTTCCTTTTCCTTTATTTGAACAAAGTTTGATAAAAATGTTAAGTAGATCACAAAAGTTTTGTTAAGAAAATTAATCCTATGTTTTCAAAGAGCTCTAAGCTTACCCTTGCCAACCTTAAAGTTGGTCGGCCGTTCTAAGAGTTTACTCTAGATTGAAGCCCATGAGCAATAAAATAAAGAATATGACTTAGTTCTTTGTATGTTTGTTTAGATAAAGTGTTGAGTTTTGTGTCCATTTTCTTGAGCTTGATGATGAAGTTCAAAACCAAAGGCTTCTTTGAAGACTTGGTGCTAAGAACTCTAAAGCTCACTTTATGTTGTTAAGATACATATTGGGTTAAGGTTTTGATGTTCCTTTAAAGTCTTGTAAGAGCTCTAGTTAAGATAAAATGAGTTGCATTCATGTTTATGTTTATGCCTTGCATAGCATGTTTATTTTGATGCCATCACTAAGCTCTCAAGAATAACTAAATGAACTTGCATTATCATGTTTAAATTTCCAAGCTTGCATTTCATGTTTATATTTCAAGTCATCACTTAATCTTTAAAGATAATAATGAGGTTGCATCTCATATTTATTTTATGCTCTCACTTTATTTTCTAATGAAGAGTAAAATAAGTGCATAGCATGTTTAAGTTTATGCCATCACTTAAATATCCTAGAGCTCAAAGACTTGCCCAAGTATCACAATAAAGTTTTAGAAAATGGAGGCATTTCAAGAATGCCATTTCGGCCTTGTGATGATGATGATGGACTTGGATGAGTTCATCTAATCATAAGTGCCCATAGCTTATGTCTTGGAATTTTTCTAAGCTTAGGTGAACTTAAAGAACATTATGAACAAGATTTTGTGTTTTAAAATTAATATATGAACTAAATAATTTAGCTACTGACCTTACCCATTTTTGTATGATTTTAATGAGAGGAATTGGTTTCTAAAAGAGTTTTGAGTTCCTAAAATGATTCCAAGAGAAAACTAGCAACTTATATGCATTTAAATCATGAGATTATGTGATTATATGATGCTTGTATTTTTGTTCTGCCTTGTGTACTTGGCCACTGTATAAATTCTGTTTTATGGTGTTAAAATGTGTAAAATTATGTTTGAGTGAAGCAAGGAACGATTTAGGGAAGTTAGGAAAGAACAAGTAACTAGAAAGGACTTAAAATGAGAATTCTAGAACACTTAGATGCACAAATTGTAAATTCTGTTCCAGCATAATTGGACTTAAGAAAATGGTTTATAATTAGTGGATATGTGTAGGAATCCCTCATAATTGGTTTAGGAGTTGAATATAGAGCCTTAGGCGAAGACGAAACTTAGAAAGGCAAAGACGAAGATTCTAGGACCAGGTAATCATATGATAATTTCTCCCAAAGTGATGTAATGCTGTTTGGTTATGTTAATAAGCATAAACATTAGAGGAAATTATAGGTAATGATCCCTTAGGTGAAATAAAGATCCATAATGAAAGTTAGGATAATTAGAACATAAGTTTAAGACCCGTAAGGGCCAAAGCATAAGACACCATGAGATGGAGGTGATGTGAGAATGAGACCGAGAGGTATACTTGTGATGAATGTGAATATGTTAATACCATGAATATGAGACTATGTGTGTGTTTGTGACATGTTGTGATAATGTGGTATGCTATGCTTAAGATGCATGAGAATGAAATATGAATGAATTAGGAGGGTATGCTCCTTGATTAAGAGATTTACTTGATTGAGAAATTTCATGAGAACAACATGTGTGATTTGAGTTATGTGGCATGACTCAAATTTGAGGAAATTTGGTGTAGTCGTTATGCCTGTCGAATTTCGTCAAATTTAAGGGACTTAAAGAAAGTTTGAAAAGAAAGATTTTATATGTGACATGCCAAGATGCATCTTGCTACGGTGAAGAGAAAGGAAACCCATTGGGGGTATGGTCGTGGAGCCATACCAGCGGACAATGTCATTGGTCTTAACAGATGATGCATTTCGCGGACGAGACGTACTTCTCCTGCCAGTGAGGAGAAAGTAAAACCGTGAGGGCATGACATTAGCCTGCCAAAGCGGACAAAGTCCTGGTCTAACCAGTTGATGTTTGAGAAGGAAAAAGTCCCATGATGGGTGATTCCTTAGGTCCCCGTACTCTGGAGTCGGATTATTTTTATGATTATGATACGCTTATCAAGAGGATAAGTAAGAACTAGTGACGACTAGTTAAGGTATGAGCTCATAGCCTAGTATTAGGGTTGGTTACTATTTTATATACCATGATGTCACAAGTTTGAGAAACGAGAAAAGATGTGAAGCATTTTGCTTATGAAAGAGAGAAGTTGATTATGAGAAAGTACATGCCACTTATATGAGAATTAGTTATTGATGAGATTGTTTTATTGTTTGCTACATAAAGTATTGCCATGCATTCATGTTTGCTATGCTGCATACATGCATTAAGATTCATCATAAAAGACATGAACCTTGGATAATTACTTTTATGAAAACCTCATAATGAACCTTTGCATGTTTAACCTTTTCATAATAAACCCAAGGTTCCTGGACGTAAACGATGACATTAGGATAGAGGATCCCTACTGAGATTCTTTAGCAAGATTCTCCCTCTTTTTTTTTCTCTTTCCGTTACGTCTCCAACCACGATGGCGTGTTTCGTGATCTCGTTGACACAGATGGGAGGTGCACTACAATCCGATCATCAGTCTTACCATTTTGAGGGTCGTTGTGCCATGTGTATTTTTGCATACATGGGACGCCCATTTGCATTCCTTTCAGCTTTCGCTTTACCCCAACTTCCCTTACGGCGATTTGATCTTTGAGGATGCGGCCGTGACGGCAAGCCCGCCGTGCCAACCTTCCCTTCGGTGCGTGGCTACCAAGTACGTTCCTCAGCCGAGGCATTCAAGACCGACCATCAAGGATTCCCCTACTCATCCCTTTTCGGAGGGATCTGCCCCTTCAGTTCCTATGGACATTCGGAGAGCAATGAGGATATGGTGACGGGGAGGCTACAGTGACAAGCAGATGCACCCACGTCGAGAAGAGTCACGTCCGTCCCCTTCCGTTGCACACACCCGAGGAGCTTGCACGTTCATTGGTATGTACCTTCGAGGGACGAGGTTACGCGTGAGTAGTAGCTTCGATGGGAGGGGTAGCCATAGCTTGGGAGTTGTTCTTGGGATTTCCCTTGTATTTGTTGTTATGTTATTTCCTCTTTTATAAGTTATGTCCTCAAGCTCTTCCCATTTTTATGGGTATGACTTTATGTTTTTATTTTAGTCGATGTATTGGTTATGTACTAAAACTATGTTATTAAATATTATGATGGTTGTTCCTATGATTGAGGTGTTCTTATTGGCTTTTGTATTGCATGATTTATTTTCTCTTCGCTTTACATCTCGCTTATGTAGTGTTCAATGGTTCGTATTTTGTTTTACATATTTCAAAAAAAAATTTACCCATATTTTGCTAGTAATTTTACAAACAAGTTTTAAAGGGAAGTAATAACTAATAATTAATCTTAATACGTCCTAGGCATGTTGGGTTAAATATTAGGGTGTTACAAGTATTGGTGAGGATTTGAAATTTTGATCGTTCTAATTGGTAGGTATTAATGAGTTGAACAAGTTTAGTGAAGGAAGTTTATGGTTTTAGCAAGTCTAGGCTAGGAGTTTGGAGCTTTGAATCAAGTTTTCATGGTTTTTATAAAGCAACAATGAGGGGTGGTCTTTCATGTTGGACGAAATGTTGATGATGGAGATAAGGTTGTCTTCTTGTATTTCTGATTAGTTTAAATTTAGATATTGTTTGATATAAATGCATAATTCTTAAAAAAAAGAAATTAAGATGGATGGCTAGGATTTAATCTTTATTTTACAAGTAAATCTTAGCATTACACTTAGCTATAAAGGATAAACATTATCTTACGAATTAAACTATCTTTTGGTGTTAGAAATTGCACACCAAAATTTCCTAAACAGATGAAACACTGTACAGGAAAATCAAATATTGTCGAAAATGATTTCTAGGTATAAAATCTTCATTTATAACTATTTCTAACTTTAACACCTTGTTAATTTCTTCTGGCATTTCCTGGTCCAGGATTTACCAGGTTTTGAGCGATCCAAGCTTGGCTCCAAACCCATAGTCACCATTCACATTTTTATACATCCATTGGGCCACCCTCATCGTTGAAGCTCTACAGATTTTCTGAAATTCACACAAATAAAGTTCAAATTAATTGTTAAATAAATTTTCGAGTGTTACATGCGTATGACCTTAATAGGCACAAGTTTCAAGAATCGACATATGTGACACAACTTTCACCTTCTTGGTTGATTGTAGGTTCGCCACTATTCTGTACGCGCTGTGACTCAACCTATTCTAGTCCCAATGACACCAATGTTAATTCCTACACAGCCTAGTGGTATGGTAGCTTGCCAAACTCAACCTCTAACAACATCTCTAATCTTTTCAGATCCTATCTCCAAGGAAGAGGGCGAAGGACGGGCTATCGTGACAACCATTTCCCGTTCATTAGGAAGCAAATCGATGAGGAATATGTGACTTAATGTACCTTCGCTATTGGCTAACTAGGCGACATTTTAAGGCCCTTGGTCCATAATGTCCTACAAGCAACCCTAGCTCTTAGTCAAGGAAATTGGGCACATGACCCTAGCTCTTAGCATTACACTTCGGTTTTCATTATGAAAGAGGTGTGCATGCCTAAAATTTGAATTTTAAATTTCTCAAATCCTTTTATTGAAGTGAGTGTCTTTTAGCATGGGTCTTTATGATATGAATGCAACGGATATCTCATGTATGCATGACAATACATCAAGAGCATAACTAACACATGTAAATAACACATATCATATGATTAAATGCAAATTAGAACAATGATGTGACATATGCATATCCATCTTTACTTTATTATGATATGCACATCAATATCTATGCAACACTTAACCTTATAGCATACATTTCAACTTTATAGCAAACATGATGTGCATAGAACATGATTCATGAATGACATTCCTTGGTTCTTTAGGTGACTTAAAGTTTAGTTCACTTTCACATCTTGGGGCCACCCTATTACTCTTCCCTTTGAGAGTATTTCTAGGTTATGAGCTTATACCTCACTAGTCGTCACTAGCATATACTTATCCCTTTTGATAAGTTAAAGTCCCAACTTAAAAGTATGGGTTCAGGGGGCAATAATCATCTTTTCATCACCTATAGTTTGATGAGTCCAAAGGATGATTTTTTTATATTCAAGTCACCTTAAGTCTTAGCATGTTATATCAAGATGCAATACATAACTCATAAATATCATAGCTCTTCATATATTTCGCAGAAGCATCTCCAATGTTTCCAATGAAATTATAACATGCAAATGATGGATCCTACACATAGCATCAAATATTACATGAATTCATCATTTCAAATCAATCAACACATCAATATTCCTTAATAGCCAAACCCTAATTCGTGTAACTTTCTAATTGTCAAATTATTTTCTTATATCTAAGGATTTTTCATCATTACCACTAATTATTTAGCTCAAGAACATCATCAATCAAAGTTGGACAGCATAGGCAATAAAGATTTCAATGATTTTAGATCTTCTAAAAGTTGCGTTTTACATTTCTTATTATAGACCTATGATGCTAAAATTAATTCCTAAACCATTTATAGGCCATTCTTACTGGTGAACATAGGTACAACCTGATTTTACAAACTTTTAAAGGTGGAACAAATGCATAATTCTTTTTCTTAGGAGTTCTAGAAATCTCATTTCTAAGTTCTTTTAGCTACTAGGCTTGCCTAAAGTGCCAAGACCAATTATCACATCACGTAGCAAGGTATTTAACACATTTAAAGCATCTAAAATAGAATTTAAAAGTGCTGGAAAATTAAAGACAAAACCAGTAACATTATAACAAATCTCTAGATTAGTAGTAAAATTAATCTTTATAGTCTTAGCCAAATAATTAGAAATCTTTAGATTGATGGTAAAATTAAAGAACTCAATAAAATATGTCCTTACTTAGTAACATATGTATATATATATATATATATATATATATATATATATATATTTCATAAGTCAAAGTTCATTATGTAAATTAAAATGGTGAGTCTTGAGCACTAAATTAATTATTTAGTGATGACATAAATACTAAATATGTAATGAAAGCTTCATTATTAGTTTTCTATAGATTAATAGCAAGAAATGTAAATATGTTATGCAAGGTTTAAATTTAAATATTGAGAATCCAAGTATTAGTTTTACATCTTTAAGTTTTAGTGATGACTTGAAAAATAAACATGCTAGACAAGAATTGTAAACATGAATGCAAGTTCAATTCATTATATTAGTGTTCTAGGTCTCTTAGAGTATTTACTCTAAATCACATTGAACTTTAAGGTTGAAATAGGTAGGCTAGAGATTAATTATTTAAATGATAACTTGGAAGTAAATATGCTAGGCAAGGAAATATAAATATGAATGCAAGTCCACTAAGCCTCTTAGAGTATTTAATCTAAATCACATTTCAACTTAAGGTTGAAATAGGTAGGCTTTGAGATTAATTATTTTAAGTGATAACTTGGAAGTAAATATGCTAGGCAAGGAAATATAAATATGAATGCAAGTTCACTAAGCCTCTAGAGTATTTAATCTAAATCACATTTCAACTTTAAGGTTGAAATAGGTAGGCTTTGAGATTAATTATTTAAGTGATAACTTGGAAAGTAAATATGCTAGGCAATGAAATATAAATATGAATGCAAGTCCAATTCTTTATTTTAGTGCTCTAGGCCCCTTAGTATTTCTCTAAATCACATTTCAACTTTAAGGTTGAAATAGGTAGACTTTGAGTTAATTAATTAGATGGTAATTGAAGTGCAAGACTTAAATATAAATATGCAATGCAAGGACTTGAAATATAAATATGAATACATTTTCTTAAGTCCTAGGCTCAAGATTACCACTTTAACAACATAATATATCATTTGCTAAAAACTTTCTTAAAAGTGAAACCTTCAAGCTTTAAAGGTCAAATAAATGATGGTTTTGCAACCAACACCTAAGATCCTTATCTTCAAGCCATGGTTCCTTCATCATATAGGCCATTAAGGCCGAAATGAAGAGAAAAGAAAAGGAAAGGAAGAAACCAAATGTAAGGAAGAAAGGAAGATTTCAACATTTTAACACCTTAAAACAAAGAAAAGAAAAGCAAAATTTTTAAAACAACACCCTACCAAAGATGTTTTTCTTTTTAAAAAGGAAGCTTGGTCTTGAGATGAGAAGAACAAATCCTCCTTGGTGCTAGATGATGGTTTCGGCAAGAGGAGAAGAAAAAGAAAGAAAGGTTTGTCTTGGGTTCTTGATCTTGGAAAGGGAAATGTTATGTGTTTAGAGGAAGGTTTATGGTGTTTGTGTGGTGGTTTGTGATAGGAAATGGTGGAGGATGATGATTCTTGGAAGAATGAAGAAGAAGAAGAAGAAGAATTCTTGGAGCTTGAGAAAAAAGCTTGAAGTTGTGAAAAATGAGCAAAGTGTTGTAAGCTTTCCTTGATGCCTATTTATAGAAAGAAAATGAAACACAAGGCAAGGAAGAAAATATATCTCTGCAAGGTATGGCTTTGGGTATGGCTCAGTATGGTTCAAGGTATGGGCAAACATGGTTCAAGGTATGGCATACATGATTTCTTTAAGCTTATTTTCATTGAATTTCAACATGTGATGGATGATTTTGGGGGAGGAGTGGCTGGCCATGATTAAGGCATAATGGGGAGGAAAATCTCATTTTTAATGTTGGTTCATATGTTTAGGAGTTGATTTGGTTAGGTCATGGATTAGGAGTTGTAATTTGTGTTTTAGGTGAGATAATGGGTAATTAAGGTGGTTCAAGACAAGATTAAAGAGTGGTCTTGCTTGATTAATGTAAATCCACCTTTATTAGGAGGAATCTCATCATGTGATTTAAGGAAATTGATTAGGAATCTTACTATTCATGAAAATGTGAGATAAAGTCTTTAAATTAAGAAAAGGATTTTGAGTTCTCTAAGCAATCTTAGGTTCTAATTAATCTCAATTAATTATTTTGACTCTAGATTAGTAATTAGAATTTACTAATCTTTAATTAGAGCCTAATATTGCTTAGGTTTTGTTAATCACATCATTAGACCCAAAATGCGTTTAGCTAAGGGCAAAATGGTAATTTTTCACAAAAACCTTCTGGACTACCTGGGCTTAACCTATTGTTAAACATTACTTAAAATATCATTTAAAACTTTTTGGTAAAGTCCGGGACTACAGACAATTGAAATCGATGTTGGTTAGCCAGGGCGTTTTGGTAATTTTGTGCATTGGAACTCAAAAATGAGATTCTTCTGCTTATATAACACGCATACACACATAATCCCCTATCATCATCAAAATGTCCCCTTGA